>JAQIFY010006473.1:0-10267 GCA_028533085.1 Varecia variegata
GAGGCATGGGCAATGTGTATAACCAAAACTTTTGTACCCCCATAATAAGCTGAAATAAAAAAAAATAAATCTGGGGCCTGAATATGAAAGTGGTTGACTCTTCCTTTGATCAGCTAAGTGACCTGAGGCAAGTTACTTAATCTGTATATCTCCAGTTTCTATGTTAATAAAATAATGATGTTGATACTTTATACTCCTAATGCTGCTGTCAGCGTTAAATGAGATAATATAATGTATATGGCATGCAGTAGGTTTATTATAAATTATATTAATAAAACATTGTGCATTTTAATGTAGAGGACTGAACCCACTGACATGCTATTGCCAGCTCATATTGATTCATGAGAGTTAATTGTGACCATCTCTTTCCAACTCCCCATTTAATGAGGTCATGTTAGTTGTTTGGTCAATTAAAAATGTGAATCTGGGTAAAGGGTATATGCATGCTTTTTAGTACTACTTCTATTTTTATAACTTTCGTATAAGCTTCAAATCATTTCTGAATGAACATTTATAGAAAAAAGCAAAAAGAAAGTGGCCACAGGCTCATGGTAGAGTATTTACAAACATAATTGCCAAATGTTTCATGTCAAGGCCTTTCTTTTCTTCCTTTGGTTCTACCATTCTTTCTTTCATTATTTCCTTCTTTCACTCTTTTTTTTTATGAGCACACATTGATTGAATCTTAAGAATGCCATTGGGGAAACTCTCCCTATAATGAAAGCTTAAGTTTGCTTTATATAACACTCAAAATGTCTCAAAACGGACACCTCCATTAGTCAGCATTCTTTAACCTGTAGGTTAGTTTATTGTATTAGAAATTAGAATAGCTACATATACACTTCTTCTTCAAAAGGATATCTTGAGAAAATTTTTCCTATACCTTGTTGAAATCTGCACAGAATATGTCTCTAGGATATAGCATAATTCACATTACCCTTACTGAAACCACCACCTAAACAATAGAATAAAAGTTTGTTTGCCATGGATATTACTTTGTCAAAAACTTAGGAGACTACTAAATATTCAATATTTTTAAAAACCATAGTAGTACTAGTAATAGTAGTGGTAATGATGGCAATGTTAGAGGTAATAGTAGTAGTAGTGATAGTAGCAGTACTTGTAGTTATAGTTTGCATTTATTGAATGTTTTGTACATAGTTCTAGGTACCTTAATTTGTTTATTTTTCTTAATTCTTTCCACAGATCTATAATTTATGTACTGTTATTTTTCTATTTTATGCTAAACCATTTATTTTTCTTTTCAAATTCTATTAGAATATACTGTAGTAATTGATAGTCATTTCATTATGTGAGTTTTTAAATCTATATTTTTTTCACTTATTTCAGAAAGAAACGCAACCTTTTTCTACTCCCAATTGCCAAATACTGTGCTGTTTTCTGTGAGCCCTTAAGAATGGCAGACAATATTTTAACTCTAATAAGAGTATATTCCATCTAGGATATAATTCATCTGAATCTGACATTTGTTTGAAACTTTTATATTGTTTACTCACTTTTCATGGGTTTAATTGACTTCTGAAATTGCTTTTTCTACCCTTTCCAATTTTGAAATTTTCTGTGAGAAACAGTATCGGGTAATTCTCTTTTCAGTCTGCCACCAATTATCTTTATCTCATCATCGCAAAAAAGTTACCTTTTATTACCCTCTGTTTGTCCTTTTGCCAGGAACACTGCTTTTAAAAAGTACTGTTTCACTGTGCTTAGATTATCCTGGCTCTTTATTTTCCTAACAGTATACTTCAAGCTTTCTGTGTCAGTCTTTGATTCTCTTTGGCTAAAAGTACATCTTCAGATAAAACTGTACTTTTAAATTTAAGTTTAGGTAATTTCCTATTTTGTTTCCTATCCTGTTTTGTTTTGTGGTTTGTTGGTTGTTTTGTTTTTTGTTGTTGCTGTTTTTAGTCCCTATCCTGTTTATTGCCTTTGCATTCTTTCTAAAATATATTGCTAAACATCTATTTATGAGAATCTCCAGAGGTCTTGTATACTCATACTTTTTCATAGAATCCTAGCTATCTACTCATGTTACCAAAAAATCTGCTTTCTTATCATGGTAACTATTAATATTAATGCATCCCCCACTATACCCATAGGTCCTTCACTAAGTTAATATGGATTCAAGATTCATGATCATTTTATCACCAAAATTCCAATTTTTTTTCAATTTACCAAGAAGTTTTTCTTTATGTTTATTTTAGAAACTCCTATTGACAAGCTCTTGCTTTTTACTGTATCTTAAGAAAGTAAATTGCCATCAAAGGCAGTTAAAAATATATTTACTTTTGTTTCGGTTTTGCCAAAATAATATCAATAATATTTCGAAGTTTAACATTAAAATGTGTATATAGAATCTGACATTTGAAGTTTTGTCATATTGATTAGGAAATAATCATCTATATCTATCATTTGACCAAGTGTTCTATATCCCATTCACCAAAATACCTTACTCTTATTTCTTTATTCTTTTATTCTAACAAGTATTTCCACCAAATATGAGGTTCATCTGTGCAATATAGGGCTTATACTTTGTCATGTATAGACTTTCTGATCGATGTGTTTTATTGAAACATGAAATCCTTCAGAGCATGCAATTTGACCTATGGATCTGTCTCACTAAGTCATAGTGATAGCAAGGGATTACATTTGCCTCTTTAAAAAATAAGGTTCTTGATTTATTGTAACATTGTGCAGTGGCTTGCAGACCCTTGAGTCTATAAGCACTTTTACAATCTTCTCTCCTATAATATATTCCTTTCAATCATTGGACTCCTCATCTGTTGTTTCTCTTTAAATATTATATTTTCATTCAGAGTGCCCAGTTGTGTAATTGGATGTGGGCAGTTTTCTCTCAGCTCCATAAATTTAGTTTTTACAAAAACATTTTCAACATCAACATGGAGCAAAAAACAGCCATTTGATAAGTAGTAAATATGTATATACGGACATGGAAACACATTTATTATATGTGGTTATGTGAGAAAAAACAAATTATTAAATAATGTGCCTTAGTTTTTAAAATGGATCAGAAAAAGAAAAAACTACTTCAAGAAAGATGGGCAGAGGTATTGGAAGGTTCAGGTAACTCAACAGTTGTGTGCCCCTGTCTCTTTCTAGTCTCTTTGTTTCAGTTTGTCCCTGCTCAATTCTCCACTCTACACCAGTTGGCTTTCTCTAACCCGTAGATTCCGATCCCCTGTGTTTGGTTTCACATAACCCTGAGTAGCTGCAAACCATTCCTTTTTTGCTTCCCATAACTCTGCTTACTCACAAGGTTTTTAGTATCCCAAGTACAAAAAAGGAATTGAGTTGACCTACCTCATTTTTGCACATTTTGCATAAAAATGTTAGACCTAAGAATTAACTCTCTGTAGTTCATGTAACCCCACCCTTAGTCAAATTAGATGTGGGTGATAGTTAGATGGTAAAGAATATGTCTTTTGAGACATCAGGAGAAGCAGGCAGATGATGATGCTAGATGGCATAAGCCCGGTAGGCATTCACTGACTTTTCTAAATATTCTATTCCTTTGTCTGCCCTTATACATATATTATCCATGTCAAAAAAATAAACCCATATATATTTTTTTCTTTATTTTTCTGGTCAACAGTATCTACCTATCACTGAAGTGCCCTATTCTCTTCAAATAACAGAATTACTCAAAGCATAATATCATTTCGAAAATTTATAAAAAACACCTTCCAAATTTCTGTCCTGAAAGACAGTCACTTGCCTTGTATGGTTCCCCATTTAATGCTATTTCAACCTTGTTGAAAAGAGGCACAGAATAAAGTTGGTGAATCCCATGCGTATCAGATCAGTGTATTGCTTCAGTACCAATGGAGTCTGTCTTTTGGTTATCAGTGTTAATTTCTCCCACATTCCACTCCCTTGGAGAATTGATTTCCTCCAAAGGACCTCTAGAGCCAGCAGTGACTTTTGACTGCTGATAGCATCTACTGTAACCTGGACAAGAAACTGCCGAGCATCTAAGATTTGGTAAAGATGTGGGTAAAAATTTGAGATAATCTTTTGTTGTATTAAACCACACCTCACATTACCATTTTCATTTGAATAGTGAAGCTTAACCCTTCAAAGGGGCCTAGAGTAAACTTGCAAGTTTAGTGTTGCTTAGGGACAACTCAGTCCTGAAATACTCTTTCTAATAATGGTAAATAACCCAGGGTTCTTAACAGGGGTTGGATCTGGAAACACAGCAGCAGAGAACTTTTCTTTATATTCGACTATTGCTCCTTAGCTTTCACTATATTCACATCTAAGTCCTAACTAAAAAATTGAGGAGTAGTTATATTTGTCAGAGATGAGTTGGTTGCTGGGTTGGAAGGGAAGAAGGGGTTTTTTATTCACTGTGCTACTACTCCCTATCACCACCTCTCTAGGATAAAGAGATTTCAAAAAGTCTTGAGTTTTTTGGGTATCTATTCCCTCCCATGAAACTCTTTACCTCTAGATTCTAGCCTTCATCCTAACTGAAATTCAATTTTAACCATTGCAGAAGTAGAAATTTATTTGAAACCAGTAATGTACATAATTTTGTTTTGGCCTGAGTTTTTAATTATTTCAGAATTTGCCTACAAGCAGGAAATGTTTCCAGAAACAGAGTCAGAGCTACCTCTGCCTTTTCTTATCTGCTTCCAGCAGGCAACATAGTCTGCAGTTAATCTTTTTCTTGCCAGTGCATGCCTTATTCTTTTGGAACTTTTCTAAAACATTAGCTGTAACATCCTTGAAAGACTTATACTCAGTGAGCATGTGACCCTTGGACTATAGGTGTACAGTTTAGTTACCAGTTGCAGCACCACATATATCAACAGTGGATTGAGAAGTATATCACTTAAGTGTCCACAATTCCCCATATTACAACTCAATAACTTTTAGTTAGTTTCATTTTCTGTTTTAGTTAGACTCATTTGGATGAAAATCAAGTCATTTCAAAATATAAAAGGGGTTTATTACGTAGCAGGTTTTAATTTAATCACTACATTTGAATCTACAAAAAATATAACTGCCCTTATTTTCTAAGAACAACTTAAATTTTGATTCTATGCTGTCTTTCACTTGGGGGAAAATATAACTTACAACCTTTTTGTGACATTGCTTCTTTGACCTCCCCAGGTTTGTATTACAACCCCAGGGAGCTCTGTAGTGTCAAGATGTTAGAGGAAGGGAACTGATCTGGCCTCAGTCATCAGTCATCTAATTATGACTTGGACATGTTTAGATCTCTTCAGATCTTTTCTTTCTGCTGATTGCACACCACTTTTGGAGCAGAAGACGTTTTGTACCCATGGATCTGTCTGCTAAGACATAATGTGTGCTCTCTGGTGCTCACCATCCTCTCTGGTACTTGCTGAATAAATTCCCTGGTGGCACTGGCTGTTTTTAAGACACATTTTTAAGATACGTAGACCTCTCTTGTTACGGGCAGAATTGTGTCCCCTGTCCCAAAATTTATATGTTGAAGTTCTAACGACAGTACCGCAGAATGTGATGATATTTGGAGATAGGGTTTTTAAAGAGGTAATTAAAACAGAATGAGATCATATGGGTGGGCCCTAATCCAATATGGCTGGTGTCCCTATAAGAGCAGGAGATTAGGACACAGGCACAGAGGGAAAACAATGTACAGGCAAACGGAGAACACACTCAACTTTTCTCAGAAACCTTGTCTTCTCAGGAAAAAAAAAAAAATTCTGACACCTTGATCTTAGACTTTTAGCCTCCAGAATAGTGAGAAAATAAATTTCTGCTGTTTAAGTCACCTATTGGTGGTACTTTGTGATGCCATCCTTAGAAAACCAATACTTCTCTGTTTTAGTCTTTCTCTGTCATGTTGTCATTGTCTTTCTCTCTTTCACCTTTACAACTTGAAGTAATGAAAGAGGTATCTTTATTTTACTTTTTGTAAATATGTGTCCTTTCTCTTTTGTGACCAAGACACTTTGCTTACTCTATATATTCCTTTCCTTTTAACTCCTCCAACAAACTCACTAAATTCTCCTAATATATGAAAATTTTGAAACTAAAAACTAAAAAAAAAAAACTAACATATACTTGTAAGCTATATCTTCCTTTGCCCTAATGAGACCAATGTCTCTCTTGAGGCAATATCCCCAAGCATTTCTCCATCAATAATTGGAAGCCTACATCTAGGATAAAACTGCAAACTCAAAAATATGTAAAAGAAAGCAAAACCTCAGCTATCTTCCATAGTTATATAAAATGATTTTTTCCTTATCTTTATGGTCTACTTTTGTTTCTTTACTAATTGGTAATATTTTCTTGTTTATAATTGTACTCCCTCATCACTTAGTCTTTTAGTTGGCCTTTACTGGCAGCCATCTGACTTCTGTCTGGATCACTTTTCTACATAATCATCCTGGCAGTTTTAATCTCATTGTCAACTGCTGTATCGCTGGAACTTAGAATAGTTGCCCTAAGGTCAACTATCAGTGACAGGAAAATAGGACCTAGCAATATGGAACATACACACCTTTCTGTCACACTAGAGTGACCTGGTAAAGCTGGTGGCAAGAAAACAATGATCTGAAAGGATGCAGCATAACATGAAAAATGGAGGGGTTGAGAAAATTGCATGATTGACAAAGATTAAAATAGATACAAGTGGCTGCTATGAATATTGACTTTGGGAGAGAAAACCAAGTTTAGATATGCTATTTAGGAAGCTTTTCTCAGCATCCAACAAGTTAATTGTGCTCTTTAAGAAAACCCATTAATATCTATGTTATTCTTCAAGATACATTTCAGTCAGATATTAATATATGTTTCCTCCAAATGTGTCTGTAAGCTAGGAAAGGGATCCTATGATTTATTAGTATTCCATTTTGGTAACTGATGTCTAGATTAAACACCTAATGTAAGTAGTGCCCAAATATCTCTTAGGTTAAATGTTTAACCTTAGGGTTAAGCTAACACTACCTCTGATTGTGACTTCCCAGTTGGAGGACTCAAGGTAGAGAGGGCTGTGGGTTGATTAAATACACACTACTGTGGTTCTTGAAAAGACAGCTGAAAAATCAGAGACTTCATAGAGTTGGTAATAATGAAGTTAAAACCTTGGGAATAAATGTATTTTGGTAAAACTATTGTTTAGAACAAGGTATTTTATATAAAAAGATTAGGTTAAGATGATATAATATTCACTAAATTTATTAAGTATAAAAATCTCACTTATGAAATTATGAACTATAAGTTGTTTTTTAGCCACATTTAATTGACAACTTTTTTCCAAAAATAGTGTTGCTTTTGATAGTAAGAAAAGCCTTTGTCAGATATTCTCATAATAGTTGAAGACTGCTAAACATATGCCCACCTGAGACTGAGTACTTTTGAGTCCGTAGCAGCTACTGGTGAACCTGCAATAAGTAAGACTATCGAATATGGTACAGAACAAATTGCTTTTATATCCTTGACAAATTAATGGGAAGTACCATACCACACAATGGAGTTTTATTTATCATTAGAACTTGACTAAAAATTGTACAGAAATACATTAACACATAAGCGAGGATCTATGTCAAAGGTCTACAGATTCAGATGCCTCAAAGGGCCAGGAAGGTAATGTAAATAGGCAAAAAGATTTAGTCTAATAAATAGGCAGTGGTGGTGATAGTAAATGAGCTCAATATTATTCCACAGCTGAAGGGAAGGTTGCTGTAAAAATGATTTTGTTGCTATGAAGAAAACATGCCCAGTTTTGACATCTTTTCTAATAAAACCAGAAGTCAACAATTCAGATTTTGTGAAAAACATTTTAAAATTTAGATGTTGGCAAATAAACAAATTTACTAAGTAATCGACTTGCCAAAAACACATCTTTAGAGCAAATCTTGTCTGCAAATGGTCTCTCAGCAAATCTGAGGTTACAGATTCAGGCACTTAGTATTATCCATGGAATGAAACCCATAGAAACTTCTGTTTCTTTAGGGGACTGTCTCTCTACCTTAGGTCAAGTCTATAAAGAGTAGATAGTGGTTGTAATCCATAGGTCAAATTCATAAATCAGCATCATTCCCAGGGAAAAATATGCCTTAAGCTCTGTAGTCATTTTGAAAAAAAAAATTACTCTTTAATCTGCCACCCGGAGGTTACTTGAAAGGATGTGGTAGCTCAAAGTCATCTGAATAAAGTTCACACGAGAACAATTTATACTGGGGCCAAAATTTTACACATTATAACTAAGGCTTTGAAAACATGCTTTGTACTTTTTTCGGTAACTACTTTTATCTTACACAATTCTTCCCGTACTAGATATTGAAGTAGGAGTTACATGGATCTGCAGTGGATATGTAGCAGGCTGCTACAATTTAGAAGTAAGAACTCCTAACTCCTATTCACCATCTATGCCAATCCTGATGCACCCCAGGTCTTTCCTGTCCTAGTAATTGGGACCACAATTCACCATTTGAATTGGGTCTTAAATTTAAGAGCCAATCTTAGCTATTCTAATTATCTTGTTACACCTCACACCCAATCCATCATCAGGCCCAGTTGCACCTACCTTTTTAGATCTATCCCAGCCTGACCACTTCTCATCACCTCCATAGGTACCATGGATAAACTGATAAAATAGCCTCTTGATATCTATGCTTCTTTTCTTGACTCTTTAGATGCTGCTATTTTAGAACAGATGACTCTAGAGTCTACAGTAACAGTTTAAATATGTATATCATATCAGTTTCTTAAAATACGTAAAATACAATTCAAAATCCTTGACCTTGTCTAAGGGGCTGGACATGATGCAATGCAATGCCTATTTTCCTCCCCAGCCTCATCTTGAACTGCTCTTGCTATTTCTGTCTGCTAAAGCCATCCTGACTTGGTCATTGAAACAAACCACATTTATGCCAATTTGATATTTATAGCTTTTGCTCCCTGAAACACAATTCCCAACATTTTTGAATCCCTTAGACCATCAATTCAATTGGTTCTCTGCATGAAAAATGTTCATGGATACCTTATCTAAAATTATTCTTTTATTCTATTCAAGTCACTCTCTAACTTGTGTTCCCATTTTATTTTTCATCTTAACAGTTACCAGTATCTGAAAATATATTGTATTAATATATTTATTATTTGTTCGCTCTAGATCTCCCATATTATAATGTATACTTCACTAGGGTAAAAAATAAAATAAAAATTTTCGCATGATCATCAATATATCCTTGGCAGCTAGTACACTGTGTGGGGCATTGTAGTTTTATTAAATAAATAAATATCTGTTGAGTAATTGAATGAATAAGTGAATAAAGGACTCATTATTCTGGGTGGTATTTGCCTTCCTCTTGAGAGAAAGAATATCATATTTTCAAAATGTGGGAATCCACAAGGCAAGAATATTTACAAGACCTAAAATTGTATCAGTAAGTATTTCAAAGCATTTCTCTATTTAAAAAATTTATTAAGGTATATTTCCCTAGTGACTTATCCATTTCATTTGCATTTTAAAATTAATTAGTGTAAACATTTTACAGCAATATCTTATTTTTTTAAGTCTCTGCTATGCATATAATTATCTGCATTTTTCATTCATAATTTTTTTTTATGAGCATGCCTCTTTCTGGTTAATCTCGCTGGATATTTGACAATCTTATTACTCTTCTCAAAGACTATTTTCTCTCTCATGTATCTTTACTTTCTATCTCAGTAATATCTGTTTTTATTTTTATATCCATTCTTATAGATTATTATGTTTACTATTCTTTTAGCTTTATAAGTTGAAGAACTATTTTCTTAATTTTGTCCAATCCCCCGCCAGGGTTACCATTTAAAGTTATAAATTTCCCCATAAGACCTACCTTACCTGAATAACACAACTTTGCTTTATTTCCATAGTTATTCAATTCTACATATTTTATAATTCTCATGATGATATCTAATTTGACAAATGAATTATTTAGAAATATGTGAGGTTTTGTTTTTCCTTCTAGTTATTGACTTGAAAATTATATTGCAGTCAAATATTTTGGCCTATATATTACTAATTTATTGATATATGTTCCAGTTTATTTGATGGCCTAGTACATGGTCATTTTTTTTATAATTACTCCATGTGTCCTAGAGAAGAACATACATTTCTACATCTCTGGGTTCAAAATTTTTTTTCTTTTTTTTTAGGCAGTGAATCTTTTTATTCATTCCATTAGATCACCATTAGAGGTCCTAGATTAAATAGCTAAATTACTTGAGATTTCAGACAAAAATC
>JAQIFY010006474.1:0-10267 GCA_028533085.1 Varecia variegata
CCATCTCCAAGGAGGGTGGAGGCTTACAGGTTATAGGTTGGTTTAAAAATTCTTTGACTTGTAATTGGTTAAAGACATGAAGCTTTGTCTAGAGGGTTGGAATGTCTTAAGACAAGAAGCTCTTAATCAGAGATAAGCCACCAGACATATATTTGTTGTGTAAATTGAGGACCTGCAGGTATGTCTTGAATACCCTCAGGCCTGTTAATGGGTTACAAAGGATGTCCCCAAGAAGGGAGGGGGCATGATGAGGCGTGTCTGACCTCCCTCCTCCTGGCAGGCAATTTAGTTTTAGGATATTCCTTTGGCCACGAGGGGGTCCATTCAGTCAGCCAGTTGGGGGGAGCCTTAAAATTTTATTTTAGTTCACAGTAGGATCTAGACTAAACTGAAGGTCCATTTGTCAAGAAATGTTTACTGAAGATCATGGCTCTTTCCTGCTCAGAACCTTCCATGGCTTTCCATGAAGTGGCGCTCAGTTAAGTATTTTGTGCTATTTCCAGGAAGTGTTTGCAACTGAGCAGGAACAGGGCAGTGATGGAGGAGCTGGCATCCTGAGCTGATTTGAGGGAAGAGTGGGGAGCAAGAAAAGTCCTCGTTTGCCCTGGCTCCCTGGAATGACAATCCAAAGGCCACCAGGAGAGAGCAGGAGGGGCAGCCTGGCAGCTGGGGCTGAGACAAGGCTTTGTTCTGGAGTCCACAATGGCAGGATGCCCAGCACAGAGCCAGCTTCCCCGGCTTCCAGCAGGACCATGCCCTGGGGACTCTCAGCATGAGTGGAAGGCTGAGGAAGGGTGGAGGAGACAGCAGGAAGCCTCGGGGAGGAGCTGGAAGCACCTGTGATGAGAGTCCGTTTGCTAACATTGATTGAGGACCTACTATGTTTCAGGTGCTGTTGCTAAGCACTCCCCACGCCTTGGCCAATTACAGCTTCCTGCAGCAGGGTAGGGGGTTAGGTTCTATGCTACCCCCACTTAATCCACAGAGGCACAGGAGGGGAAGGCCCTTGCCCAAGGTCACACAGCTTGGACATGCCAGAGCCAGGATTTGAACCCAGGTCTGCCTCCAGAGCTCCTGGTCTTGACTTGTATTTTCTCCCACCTACTCCATGCCAGACTCTGGGCTGGGGCTGGGGAGACCAGGGCGAGCCCTCCTGGAGCCCAGCCCAGTGGAAAAGAAAGACGGTAATCCAGCTCTGAGGGTGGGAGGTGACCAGGGCCCTGCCTGGAGAGGTGCAGGGAGCTGGGGTGACCTTTAGCTGGAGCTCGGAACCTAGCTTGGCAAGGCATGGGGCAGGAATGGGGGAGGGGAGAGCTTCCCAAGGAAGGTGACACCTGTTGTCCCAAAGAAAGGCTTCCCAGCAGGGAGGGACTAGGTGCAGAGACTGAGGCTGAGGGAGGTAAAGAGACTTGGCTCAGGCAACAGGGCTGAGAGGCAGAGCCTGGAGGGATCATGACCTTTCTATGGGACACTCACTGAGCCCTCCCCTCTAGCTATCACTGTGGTCCTCATTCCCAACAACACTGTCAGGCCAAGAGACACCAGCCTGAGGTCACACTGTGAGTAGGAGGAGCCAGGACTCAAACCCAGGCTTCCTGACTCCCAGGCCAGTGCTCTCTTTGCCCACTGCTGGGATGAGGGAGAGGAAGGGCTTTGGCTGTGGCCTTAGGAAATCACCTCAATGCCCGATGGTCCTGAATCTGGTGACACACCAGCTCCCAGATCAAGCACAGCTCCAGTAACCCCCCTACCCTGTCCCCACAACCACCAGGCACAGGCTTTGATCTGACGGAAGCTCACTCATTAGCCGAGCATCCCGTGAGGCCCAGGAGCCCAGGTGAGGGTGGTGCAGGAGGCTCCTACTATGGCGGTGGGCCCCCTCCTATGGAGAAGGGTCCTGAGTCACCGAGGAGGCTCTGCCTAACCAAAGCCATCTAACCCTCTGTCTTGCCTGGCAAAACCTGAGTCTGGAGGTACCCAAGCTGCAGAGGGACTGGGCTGGGCTAGTGGCATCTCTGACTCATAGGAAGAGTAGGTGGCGGCTGACTCAACCCAGGCCCACTTCCCCTCCTGCAAGGCCAGCCTGGGTGGAGCCTGGGGCCGGGAAACCCTGTGCCTGTCCTCCGAAGCTCTCCCTTCCCACCACCCCACCCAGCCTTGGGCTGACCCTTCACGCAGCCCTGCCTAGCACTGGCCGGCACAGGGGTCCTTTATGAATTCCGGGTACGTGAAGGAATGAATGATTCCTCCCTGAATCCCAGTCTCCCTAGACCCAGCCCCAGCCTGGTCTAGTGCCCCATCCTCACACAAAGGGGACATTTTCCAGGTGCATCTGGAGTCTCAGAGAGGGTGGGTGACTAGCCCAAGACAGGGACAGAGCCAAATGGCACCATCACCTCCTTCCTCACTCCTGGCCCTGCCCACCAGGCTCCTCATTCGAATCCTCTCCATGGGGATCATCAACCCATTTTGCAGACCTGGAAGATGAGGCTCAGGCTCAGGGGAGGCTCACAGTGAGGGGGGCTGAGCAGGAATAGTTCCAGGTCTCCCCACTCCAGGCGGGGTCCTTAGGATTGAACAAGTGGTCTCGAGGGAGGTAACTGGATGGAGGGAGTTAAGTGTATAGAGACTCAGAGAGGTAACATGACAAAGCCAAGGGCGGCCAGCCAATCAGGAGGCTCTGGGCTCGCTCTAGGGGTTGGCCTCCTGTGTTAGTTTCCCTACATGGGAGCCCTGCTCCCCTGCAAGGCCCCTGACGTCCCCATCAGGAGAGGTGCATGTTTGGGTTTTCTCCCTTAGGCAAGGGTTTAGTTGTAAGAAGAGGGGAGGATGTGTAGGAAGAGGGTACCAACATTGCAAAGGCTCTGGTGTGTGGGGCTGGCATCCTAGGGACCTGAAGGAAGTCGCTGAGGCTGGAAGGCAGAGCCCAGAGTGAAGAGAAGGGAGAGCTGGGCAAGGCCACAGGGCCAGGTCCTGAGAGACTTGTCACCTAGGGAGGGAAGTTCTGACTTGGTCCCATGAGCAGCAAGGAGCCACTGAGTGTGTGTGTTTTAGAAAGATCCCTCCGCGAGAAGGGGGCCTCATGGAAGATGGAGTGGAGGGGCCAGGGCACAGCAGAGGGATTTGAGGGAACAGGGCTGGGTTGGGGGCCTGGACAGGCTGTGGTGGGTAAGGGAGGATGTCCTAGTTTCTGCATGGGTGGCCCACCGCTCTCCCTATATTCCCTTGTCTGTGCCCCGAAGGAATGACACAGGTGTACAAGCAAAAATAGTTTATTTGAGGACGGATGACCCTAAATTGGGGGACCCAGGGGTGAGGCTACAGCAGCTGCCTAGAGTTGGCAGAGACCACCCCAACTCCCTAGGGGAGCCCAGCAGCAAAGAAACCCTTCCCTGGGCCCCCTAGCTGCCTCCCCCAGAGAGGAAGGATTGTGCAACCGCCAAGAATCATCATCATCATCATTATAACCCGTTGAGGTTTTCAAAGTTTGCCCAGCAATTTTCAGCATAGTAGCTGATATTGATCCTAATAATTACTCCAACAAGCACGGTGACTGTGCCAGGCTCGGACCCACCATCCAGTGGTGAGCAGGGTCTGTGATAGGAGAGGCGGGCAGGGACAGGAGGTAGGTCTCTCTGGGAGTCCCTGTTCCAGCCTCCAAGGCAGCCCTTCCAGAAGGTGCCTCTCCCTCCCCATGGCCCCCAGCAGTGGCAGCTGCCTGTTCTCCACCCTTCCCGTGGCCACTGGCTGAGGTTAGATTCAGTCTGGGGCTGTCCCAGGTGGCCCCTGAGCCCCTCCAGGTCTCAAAGCCCCTTGCCAGCCTTGTCCCTCCGCCACAGCCCCCGGCGGGCAGCCCAGGACGCCACAAAGTCGCAGTTGTGGTAAAGGAACATTCCTGAAAGAGTCAGCGCGATGCCCACGTAGCTAAGGGCACTGAGGCAGCTGCCGAACAAGAGCCGGGACAGGACGAGGTTGCCCACGACGGTGAGGTTGCCCAGGACGTGGACGGTGAGGGCAGAGGTGAGGGCCAGCAGGGAGAAGCTGGCCAGGTTGTAGAGCACAGACAGGAGGCAGCTGAGCACGATGCAGGCCCAGAGGCGAGAGTCGGCAGGAGTGGGCGGCGGGGCCACACCAGCCTCCAGCACCAGGGCTGCGCCCGCCAGCAGGCAGAAACTGGGCAGCGAGGTGGCGTACAGCAGGGTCACCGCGTCCAGCCTCTCCTCCTGCAGCAGGGCACCTGCAACCAGGACAGCGGCCATCAGCACCCAGGGGGAGACAACCGCCACTCGGCCAACCCAGCGTGGCCCCCATGGCCAATCCTCCAAGAAGCCTACCCCAATCCCTCGGCCAGGGTTAGTGGCTCCTGCACTGAAACGTGACAGTCAAGCATCAGAGTCAAACTGCCTAAGTCTGTGACCTGTGTCCGCTTCTGACTAGCTGTGACCTGGTCTTTCAACAAGAGGCACTTAACCTCTGTAAGCTTCTGTTTCCTCACCTAGAAAGTCAGATAATCGTAAAGCCTCACACATGGGGTTGTTGTCAAGATTTTAAAAGAGAACATACCCTTAGAAGGCAAATTCTCAGTAAATGTAAAAATAAATAAATAAGTCTCTTACTACAAGCCATCTCCCACGGGCTGAAACAATGATCTTGCTCGGGAGATCCAAACGATCGATAAACACAAAAAGTGCCTCCAAAAAAGAAAAAGTCTTCAGGTGCTACCCCAGCCCTGGAGGAAACAGGGACCTAAGTCCTAGGTTCTTAAACCAGCCATGAAGAGCCTGCACCCGGTGGCCCTGACCACCTTTGTGGCCACAGCCCTTATCGTACCCACCAGAACCCCACACTGCAGTTCCAGCCACCATAGCAGGGAGGGGACAGCAGAGGGTCCCAGCTCCGCCACTTACTACCTATGTGGCCTTTAGATTAAAAGGAGGAGAAGAAGAGGAAGCGTTTTAAAATAATAAGTTGTTTGAGTCAAAATGGTGAGTCCATTCATTGCTTCATTCGCTTATGACCATGGGAATGACAAGGAAACAAGAAGGTCATTGTGCGCTCTTGGCTAACAGTCACTGTTTATAACTGATCATCAGCATTTTTATTTTTGCTACCAACACTGGGACACATGGAGATGAGTCCAGGACTAAGAGGAAACCTTTCACCTTTGCAAGGAAAGGGGGACCCTGCCGTCTTGCATGTGTTTGAACGCGAGCCTGTGCGAGCCTGTGTGAGCCTGTGCGAACACGTGCCGCCACCCAGCCAATGCACAAAGGACGCAGTGATCACAGTCACACCCAGCCCAGGTGACGGACAATATTTGCACAAGGGCAATGATGGCGTGGGACCCACTCCAAGTTTTCGTGGAGAGAGATGAGTAATCAACACAGGCCCCCTCCCAGGGCTCTCTGAATCTCTGCGTTTTCTGACACACACTTTCCAAAGAGCCAAAGAGATGCTTACTCATAGGCTACGCTTAGAATAGGGCATTTTACTTCTCTCTCGATTTCATTCTGATGTTTGGCTGTGTTCTCTAGGCAACAGTCCCTCCAGCTCAAGCGCTTCTAGAAATGAACAGATAATCAGAATACCTCCTGCTTGTTGGCTCCAAATTTAGCACCGTTACGAGCTGCTTGTGGCCTGCACGTGGAAGGTCCCGTTCCAGGAAAGTGTTTGGGGTTTCAGGTGAACTTCCCCTTTGGCGAATTTCACCCTCTGCAAGGCAGCCGGGCAGGAAGGTCCTAGCCTCTCCATCTGTCCCCTGGCTTGTTGTGGATGCCACCCAGCCCTTCACCTCCCTTCCCTGCAGCCCAGGGAAAGGGCATTGATCCACTATCAGAGGTGACTCACCCCTTCTTGGGGCTCCCAAAATGTCAGCCTGTCCTCTTGCCTCCTCAGCGCCCCCTACCCTGCCAATCCCCGCCCCCTCCCATCAGAATCAAGCTTCTGCCACAGGCAGACAGCAGCTGACCCTTCTGTAAACCCTGTCCATTCTACTGCCTTCTCCCCTTTGCTCCTTCGCTAGCTGTGTGACATTAAGCAAGTCACCCTCTCTCCATGCCTCAGTCTCCTTGTGTGCAGTATGGGGGCGGGGAGACAACAACACCCCTGTCACAGGGGCATGTGAAGTGCTGATCACAGAGCCTGATGCCCAGTGGTAGCTGCTCACCCGGCAGCTGACATGACCCTCACACTCTGCTCCTGCTGGCTGACACCCCGTGCCCCAGCACGGCCTGTTTCTCATACCCACAACACCCTTTCCTGCTCTGTCAGTATGCAGGGCCGGGCACAGTGTGGGCACCTGGGGAGGCCTCCGCAAGTGCTTGCTGTCATGATCACGTCACTGTTATCATCGTCACCGCACACCTTGTCCCCTGAGCAGCCTTCTCAGCGCTCCCCAGGAAGAAGCAACTGGCCCCCCACACCTGTAACTCCCTTGGCTCTAGAACTTCTCTCCTCCCATTATGGTCCCCCCAATCAGCCTGAGCGCTCAGAGGCCAGGATCAGAGCCAGGCTGCTCTGTGACACAAGTGGGGCCAGCTGAGAGTGGGCTCAGCAAGCTGGCGCCCCGCTTCCCACCTTTCTGCGGGCAGGAGGGGGGCACCGCCCCCCTCCCCTGCAACTAGCCCGGGTAGAAGGGGAGCCGCCGGCCCTGCCCACGGCTGCCTGGGCTCTCCTCTTCCTGGACTCTTGTCTTCTGCTCCCACAGACTCTGCTCTCGGGGGAAAGGAGCTGGTGTCCCCCATGGACACTCTAGTCTGCGTCTGGCCCTGGTGCCTCTCCCGGAGGCCCTGGCAGTAGAAACCTCCTCTTGTTCAAAACCCATCTCAGCCCCTGGCTCCAGTCTGTTCCTCTCCGTCTCTGCATCTCTGTTAGTGGGGCCTCCAGCCTCCTAAGCACCCTCCTTAGCACCCTGAGCCATGGAGTCTAACCAGCCCATCAATCTGGCTGTCAGAGCTGTCACTAAATACATCATTTAAGGAGTACTGCTCCGTGCAAGGCCCCTGGGCAAGGTGTTGGGGACACAGACTTGCCCCAATGTGTTACCTGTGGGAAGCAGGCAGGTGACCACATGGCATGAGACAGGGCCTCCAGAGCCACAACGGGGGAAACAGAGGGGGCTGTGGGAGCCCAGAGCAAACACCCAACCTGCCCGGGAGTCAGGGAGTTGAGGCTCGGGAGGGAACGAGGGAGCTGGCAGAAGCCAAGAAGTGGCCAGGTGCCAGGCACATGCCATTCTTTGCCCACGTGCAGGAGGCCTGGCCAGCCATAGCCTCTCCTGCAGGCTGGGCTGCCTGGGGCCCTGTGTGAAGAGTGCTGGACTCAGGAGGGGCACTGCGGGCCTCAACGCTGGGACCTTCACAGCCTGGTGGCCCTGCCCAGGAGGGCCCCACAGGGTCAGGTTTCCCAGCACCAGAGCTTATGCCCCAGCTCAGTGCCCAGCTCTCATGTAACCTGCGGGCAAAAATAGACCTGGGTTTGGCCCTGCCCCATAGCCTGGGAGAATGGGGACAGGGCCTCTGGGTCCCAGCTCTGAAGACTCCAGGGCAGGGCTGGGCTCTGACTTCAACCTTCCCTGGCTACCGGCTGCCCCCAACCCCAGCCCAGCACCCGCAGAGCTCCCCTTCCTTCTCCCAGGCCTGTGTCACGGGATCTCAGAGCAAGAGGGGAGAGCAAGAGGCCCCCTGGACTCCATCAACTCTGACCCTCCTCCGCTCAACAGATGGGGAGACTGAGGCCCAGATAAGGTCAGATGTGCCAAGGTCAACCAGCAAGTATGAGCAAGGTGACGGCTGGAACGCAGATCTCCTCACCCTAAGTGGGCGCCCCGGCCTCCCCCATGCCTTCCTTGGTTTAAGGCAGAGAGAGGGCGGGGGCTGTGACTCAGACGCCCCTCAGTAGGACAGGCAGAAAGCCAGCCTCCATCCTCAGGCAGAATGATCTACAGCAAGGTCTAGGCCTAGAGCCTTGGCCGTACCCTGCCCAGAGCCCCACCGCCCCCTTTCACCAGAGCCAGTGTCGGAGTCACACACACCAGGCTTTGAGTCCTTCGGAGCCATGTGACCATGTGCAAATCATGAACCTCTCTGGGTCTCAGTCGCATCATCTGTAAAATGGGGATGAAGGTGGTGGTTGCCATGACAACTCAAGGTGAACACTCAGCACACTGTAGCTCCCAGTAAACACCAGCTTTTCCCAGACTTAGCCGAAGCCCAAGGCCGGGCTCTCCCTCTTCACTTGGACAGCAGGAGTCTGATTGTCTGGTTCAAATCTTGCCTCTGCTGCTCTCTGGCCACACGGCTCAGGGCAAGCCCCTGCATCTCTCTATCAGATGGGGACACTATAGTACCTACCTTGATCAGGGGCAGGAGGGGGACCTGAGGGACAAAGGGCTTGACAAAGCATGGGACACAGATCACTGGCAACTGCTATCAAATACTGACTGGGCCTCCAGAGCCTCATTTGGGGCCCTGAACTCACTGAGCTGTTGGCCCTCGTTGAGCCTCAGTTTCTGCCTCCTCCAAAGCCAGGTGGCAATTTCCTCATCTGCAAGATGGGATAACAGCCATACCCCTCACAGGGCCATCAAGGCCACACACCTGCCCCGACCCCCACCCCTTCAGCCAGTGACCCAGGCACTCACTCTGCTGAACGGACTTGAGGCCTCGGAGGCAGGTGGCCGCCAGCAGGAAGCCACAGCCGGTGGGAGGTGCCCGGAACTCTCCAGCCAGGCTGCAGGCAGCCCCCAGGCAGAGGGGGCCCATGGCAGCCATCTGTAGCGGGTGGTGGCGGCGGCCAAGCAGCAGGGCCGACAGGGCCAGTGTGAACAGTGGTGTAGTGGTGGTGACAAGCTGTGCCAGGTCCAGGGGCACAGCACTCAGGCCCACGTTGCCACAGGCCATTGAGGTACCAAAGGTGAGGCTGAGCAGCAGAACTCGGCGGCGGGTGCCACCTGGCATGGGTCGCTGTGCTCCCCAGTGGCATGCCAGCGCTGCCGCCAACATGTGCAGTGCTGACAGCAGCAGGGGCCGCCCAAAGCTGTGCACAGTGAAGATCCACTTGTTGAGGCTTGACATGCTGGCTCCCGCCAGCAGCCACACCAGTGCTGCCACGGCCACCCGGGCTCGGCCAGGCTGCCCAAGGGTCTGGGGGCTTCCAGGAGGCCACTCAGGGGGCCTAGCCACCCGAGCACCACCAGCTGCTGCCGCTGCTTCAACTGAGGTCATCCTGCCATCATGGTGCTCCGGCGAGCAGTGGCACATCCGCGCCAGTGGGATTGGGGCAGAAGGCTGGGCCCCGCCAGATCCTGGTTCCTCAGATCCTGTCCCCAGTCTCAGACAGGTGAGAGCACCGCTTCCTTGTGCCAGCCGAGGTCTGGGAGCTGAGATGACTGTGTCGGCTCAGACAGGGCAGAGCCAAGGTCGTGGCTGCTGGGATGCCAGGCTCTCCGATGCTCAAGCCCGGCCTAATAAGCTCCGGGCACCTCTGCCCCGTGCCAGGTGAAGTCTCCACTCTCCTCCGCGCCTAGTGCCCACGCTGTGCTGTTAGATGGAATCCTCCTTCCTTTTTTCTCTTTGGTCCCCAGGCCGTTAGGGTGGGGATCCAGACCCCGGGAACTCCTGCGTGCTCCGGCCGTGACCAGGCCTAGCAGGGGCGGTCAGGGCTCCGCGCCCGGGGGAGCCCGAGGGGTTGCGGCTCGCTGCTTCCGCCCGTGCCCAGGCAGTGAGGGTGACACGCCGGCTCGCGCTCCAGCCGGTGCCAGGCGGCGAGCTCGGCTCGGCTCGGCTCGGCTCCAGCAGGGCCAGTGCTTCAGCTCCGGCTCCCGGAGGCTCTGGCTGCGGCTCTAGCTGCGGCTGCAGCTCCAGCAGAGAATCCCGCCAGGCTCCAGCCCAGGCCCGGCCCCGCGGGCGCGACCCCGCCTCCGCCGCCACCGCCCGCGCCCCACCCGGAAAGTTGGGCTGAGCCCCCGGCACCGTCCCGGCCAGGCCCCGCCCCCCAGCCGGGTGGGATGTCTCGCCCCGCCCCCATGCCGCCGCTCTCTGCTCCTCCCCATCAGCCTGGCATTCCCGCATTAGCTCCGCCCTCGGCCTGCGCGTCTGCTCATTAGAGCCCCCCCAGCTGGAGTGGTCAGCCTATCTGTCCCCGCCACCGGGGAGATCAGGCCCCTCCCTGTCCAGAGCCAAGGAGAGTCCCCCATGGGGACCAACGCACAGTGCTGGAGACCCTGGGGTATCCCGCACGCCACCCAAGCTAGCTTCAAGGAGCTGGG
>JAQIFY010006475.1:0-10266 GCA_028533085.1 Varecia variegata
ATCTCCTCCACGTCCATCACATACTTGGCCCCGGCCGACATGTCCAGGATGGTGAGCAAAGGGGCAGCCTCCAGCAGGTTGGTGTAATCTTGCAGGGAGTCAGTCATGTCATCCTCCCCAGCTACAAAGAATAGAAGTGGCGCCTCGTCCTCTTTGGCTTTGTACTTGGCAGTGATTTTCTCAGCTATTGGCTGAATCAACTGCTTGGCTGCCTCGATGTTTTTGAATGTGGTACGCATTTGTGAGGGAGAGAAGTTTTCACAGGAACGTGTGTCATGCTAGTGGTTGTGTGAGAGGCCACAGAAAGTATAAGATGCACTCCAATCCACTACTGATGCACAGATCTGAAGCTCTGCTGGAAGAAAAACTGCCCCCCTTCCTGCCTGTCACCGTCTCGGGTGTCAGTGAAATCTAGGGGAAGCTCCTGAAGGAACGTTGTGGCTTTCACGGGACGGGACGTATGTCTGTCTGGGCCCAGAGACTTCTGCATGAAGCACTTTGAATTCTGGGATTTCATGCAGGTGGCACGTATTTCTTTTCAAGAGAAATGTTTGTGTCTCCTTTAGGAGAGACGAGATGGTGAATTTCTTGTAAACTCGGACAGGGGATGGGTGGACAGGTGACTGAGTGGATGTGCCTTGTGGAGAAAAAGGTTGCTTTTGACAAAGTGGCTCTTGGAAGATCACCTTCTTTCTTCTATTGTCGTCTGGCTGTCTCCCGTAGTTGTATTTATTGACTTATTTATTTATTTTTGCTTTTGGCTTGAACACATTCTTTTCTGTTTCGGCATCTCATCTGACATCCTCTTCTGAGAGGAACCTGGAAACATTTCCCCGCGTTGCATCTTTTCAGGTTCTGTACGACTGACGAGCATTGTTCCTCTTCAGTCACTGGGCTCTTTGCTAGCCAGGCCTTAATTCTCCACGTTGTAAACCCCAGATCGGATCTCCACCCGGAATCCTGTAGAGACCCGCCAAATCCATGTTTGGACTGGGATGTCTCGTAGACCTTGCCTATTAAAAACCGATCCAGGCCGGGCTTGGTGACTCACGCCTGTGATCCTAGGCTAAGGCGGGGACGAGGATCGATCGCTTGAGGTGAGGAGTTCGAGATCTGTCTTGGCAAAAGCGAGACCCCCCCTCCCCCGTCTCTACCAAAAATAGAAAAAATTAGCCAGGCATGGTGGCACATGCCTGTAGTCCCAGCGACTTGGGAGGCCGAGGAAGGAGGATCACTCGAGCCCAGGAGTTTGAGCCTTCCAGTGAGTGAACTATGCCCTGCTCCCTCGCCACCCCTCCCCGCCGTCTCTAACGAAATTACAATAAAATAAAATAAAGCTCAGAAAAAAAAGTACTATGTAGTTTGACCGATCATAAGAACACAGTGTGTGTGGGGGGGGAGTCACTACTATGGTATAAAATTGTATAAATGTTACCCGTTTCTGTGAGCATGTGTCTTCTGAGAGATGACCCCCCTTTTGCTATGGGGCTGGGACTGGAGTCCCAGTTTGGGACCATAGGATTCACCGCAGTAGACTTCTGACTGATTCGACCTAGGGTTAGCTCTGTGTAAACACTCTTCAGATGTGGGTGTTTTTAGGACGTCTGTCCTTCGGGAGAAATGACTGGCCCGGGTACAGGAGTGAGTGAATGTACCGACAGTCTTCTCCCATCTCTCTCTCTCTCAGACACAGACACACACACACACACACACGCCATTTCCGGGAGCGCCCACTTCATGAGCTTCGGTCCACCATGACCGATATTCCAACTGTGAGATCATCGTGAGTGGTTGCACCTAGGCTCCCCTTTGAACCTCTCTGTACCGTTCGTGTGTCTTCAGCAGGTCCTGCCTCCACCCATGGCGTCTAGCACAGGCCGATGGGGCCCTGTCCTGTCTCCCTGCCGTGGACCTGCCCCCCGCCCCTCGGGGCTCTCTGGTCGACCAGTTGTGGGGAGGGTGCCTGGGGGCTGAGAGACGTGGTCTAAGAGGGGCCGGGAGGAGGAGGCCTGCGACCCAGTGTGTACCCACTCCTGCCCCCATGCTCCCTCCCCCACCAGGGAGCCTGCCCTTTCCAGGCTGACACTTGGATCGGTGGATGACGGGGTCACCTAGTGGTGGGCGAACGTTATGTAAAAATCCGGTAGGCGTGTTGTGACCTCCTGCCACAGAGATGGTTCTGGCAACAGCCTTGGGCCGCCCCACCCTGGCCCCTGGCCAGGCCCTGTGAATGTGTTCTCTTTGTCCTTGACTTCTTTCTTCGTTTCACCAGCCAGCATATTCTAAGAATGTGAAGCGTATTATAGTTCCACCCTGGGTTTTATGATCCTAAGGTAGGAAGGGGTTTTATGATTCCACGATAGAAAGGTTTTCTCATCCTATCATCTCTCTCCCCCCCTTCTTTCTTTCTCTTCCTCCTTCTACCTTTTCTTTATTTCTTTTTTGTTTCCTTCTTTCCTTCCTTCTTTCATTCTTCCTTTCTCTTCTTTCTTTCCTTCCTTCCTTATTTCTTTCCATTTTTCTTTCCTTTCTTCCTTCCTCCTCTTATCCTGTCTTTCTTTCTATCTCTCTTTTTTCCATCTTTCTTCCCCCTTCCTACTTTCCTACCTTCCTTCCTTCTTTCTCATTCTCTCCTTTCTCTCTCCTTCCTTCTTTCTGTCTTTCCATTCTTCCTTCCTTCTTTCTTTCTGTCTCTTTCTATACTTTCTCTGTCTCTCCTTTCTTGTCTCTATCTTTTTCTCTTTCCATCTTTCCGTATTCTTCTTTCTTTTTCTCTTAATTTCCTTTCTTCTTCTTTTCTTTCTTTCCTTCTTTCTGTCATCTTTCTTTCTCTTTCTTTCCTTCCTTCTTCTCATTCTTTCTTTCTCCCTGTCTTTTCTTTCCTTATTCTTTTTTCTTTCCTTCTTTCTGTGTTTCCTATCTCTCTCTCTCCTTCCTTCCTTCCTTCCTTCCTTCCTTCCTTCCTTCCTTCCTTCCTTTTTCTTTCTTTCCCTTCTCTCTCTCTCTTCCTGTCTTTTCTTATTTAGTGTTTTCTTCTTTCTGACTTTCTCTCTCTGTTTCTCTGTCTCTTTTCTTTGTCTTCTTTTCCTTTCTCTCCCTTTCTCTCTTTCTGTTTCTGCCTGTATGTCTCTTGGCTGTGTTGTGGTCTAGGGAGAGACGGGTTTGGTGGACGATTTCTGTGGTCGGGTCGACCCATTACTTTCTTTGATCCGAGTCCTAGCCTGGCTGGAGCCTGCTTAGCTTCCAAGATCAGACGAGATTGGGCGCCTTCAGGGTGGTGTGGCCCTAGACTGACCCGTCATTTCTCGATGGCTTCCGTGGGGAGTAGAGGGACTGTGTTTGATGCCTTCGAGGGACTTTCTGGAGTCTGAAATGATGAGCTCCAGAGGGTTGCCCCGTGTTTTGGAGCAGACCTTTGGTGGCTGGCGCCGGTTGTGGTCGGGCTCCACCTGGCGGCCGCTTTTCTACAAGTCTCTTGTCCTCTGAAGCTCTGGTGAAGCAGGCAAAGCAGGGGACAGTCCCCGATGTGACAGAGGCTGAGTTCCGGGAAGCAAGCAGCCTTCGCAGGGCCATCTGGTTTGTGCCGGGACGCCGGCGGGGACATCTGTGACCCGGAGCTTGGGCCTGCAGGTCTGTTGTGGGGGAGGTTGTCACCCTGCTTCCAGGCTCAGCCAGCCAGATGGCTTGTGGGGCTGCCCAGGCGGGTCGACCAGCACGTTGTGGCTGCTTTGGCGACCCGACCCACCCCACAGGGACAGGAAGGAGATGGCACACGTGGGACGGGAGAGGAGGGTGCCCGGCGACCGGTCGCCATCCCGTGCATGCGTGCCCCTCTCTCCCTCGGCCTGGCCTTTCCTACCCATTTTCCCTGGGTGCCGCAAGGGAGGCAGGGACAGCCCTGTGAGTGGCACGGGAGTGGCTGGGTCCCTCCCGGGATCTCAGTCGTCCATGGCTTCTTCCGAGTCCTACTCTGGGGGCACGGACCGGGCCCTGGGTGGCACAGGTGGCCGGCGAGGGTGACCCCTGTTGTGCCGCGGCCGCTCATGGGCCGCGGTGGTCCCGTCCCGATGGTTTCTCCTCCACAAGTCCCCGCTGGGGCCGCGGACCGGGCCCTGGGTGTCACGTGTGCCCGGCGAGGGCCTCCCTGACCCTCTATGTCACAGGGGTCCTTGGCGTTGACCAGATGTCCCTGAGTGCCCCTTGTCTGCTGGTGCTGGGGACCTGCTGGGGACAGGTGGACATGTCGAGTGTCGCGGGGGCAGACGGGGTCAAGTGGCTCGGTCCCCGTCTGGCTGCGCAGTATTTTTGGTCACCTCATATCGTGATCTTCTGCCTCCAGGTTAGTGCTGACATGCTGTCCTTCGGCGACTGTCGCCGGAGGGGTTGGGCCTCCGCATGCCAACAGGGTTCTGGGTTCCTGGTGACCCAGCGGCCCTGCCCTGTTCCCTTTGAGCTGACCGCCTGGCCCGCGCGCTGGCTCTAGGGCGCTGGAGTGTCCCTACGTTGGTGCCCACCTCCGGTCACCATCTGGCCTCTCGAGGGGATATCTGGGGGGCGTCTGCGGGTCAACCCTCCATCAACCCCGCTGGCTCTGTGCCAGTTGCATGTCAGGCGGTTCTCGTCTTTGGGTTGCCTGCCGCCCTCCTCCGGAGGTGGGGCTGGCGAGGCTGAAGCAGGCTCCTCTGATTGCTGTTCTCGCTGGCCTGACTGACCTCCCCACTCTCCCCATCCTCGGGGCCTGATCGATGTGGTGACGTCGCGCTCTCCCGGGCCTCAAGCCGCGTGCCAGGCGAGGGACGGTCTATTCCTGGTGAATGGGGCTGCTCTTCTCATTCTGCCCGTGGGCACCTCGCCTCTCCTCCCCGCCTGCGGGGCGTGGGTGGGAGGTGCGGGAGCGAGACTATCCGGCCCAACCTCGCTGGGCCACGCCCTCAGCGGGCAGCCCTTGCCCACCCTTTGTGACTGTTGCCTGGTGGGGTCGCCCCCTCCCTGCGATGGACAGGGGACTGTCCCACCCGCCCGGTTGCGGGCCCCCTTTGGGGCGCGGCTGCTGGGTCTGCGTGGCCATTTTGTGGTGCCCTTGGAGCGCACTGGGTTGTTCCCCAAGGTGCCTGAAACCGAGCGGTGGTTGTCCTCGTTCCCGGCGACCCCCTCTGGTCGCCGCTGCAGCGTCTGCTGCGTTGAGTACACCCCTGAGCAGTTTGTTCGGGGGGCGGTTGAGGCGGGTAAGGCAAGAGGCATCCCCCTGCGCTGCATGGGTGGGCGGGGGGCGTTGCCCCGGTGTGTCCCCACGATGTGTGTGTGGCGGACTTCCAAAGGCGAGTGTGCGGCTTGTGCTCTTCCCTCCCTCCACAAGAGGGGGTTGTTGCACGGTCATGTGGGTGATCGCGGTGGGGCCGGCCGGCCACGCCCCAAGGGGGGCCTCTACCACGTTCTGGTCTGCCTCGGTGACCCCTTTCCCGTACCAGCGGGAGAAACGTGTTCCCTTTGAAGCTGGGTGGTTTCTGGACGAGGGGCCCCGACTGTGAACGCTCAGGAGTTTGCCAACCCTGTGCTTTTACCCCATGCTGCAGACTTCCCCCTACCTCCAGGGCATGCCTGAACGCCTCCGCTGGGGCCCTGACGGGGGGC
Organism: Varecia variegata; assembly: GCA_028533085.1. Lineage (NCBI taxonomy): Eukaryota > Metazoa > Chordata > Mammalia > Primates > Lemuridae > Varecia > Varecia variegata. The sequence goes on from JAQIFY010006475.1 coordinate 5,632, forward strand.
GACCGGGGGTCGTGGGCGATTCACCTTCTGGGAGAAATCATCTTTAGCGATCCTGGAGGCGTATCCCCTTCTGGGGTGTACCAGATCCCCCAGCCCACCGCCTCTCTGCGCGTCGTCAGCCGCCGCCCCTGCGGCTGCCAGGTGTGCATGGGCAGAGTTCCCTCCTCCCCCGCCATGGGGGAGAGCGGTCCGCAGGCCCCCGCGGTGGGGGCCCTGCCACTCTTCACCTAATGTGGCCCGCGCCTTCCCGCTCTGAGCTGGGGGAGGGTCACGCCGGCCGGCGTTCCGGCCGCGAAGGGCGCCCGCTTGAGTGCGCTTGCGTGCACAGCCGTGGGCCGCCCGGAGTGCACTGGGGGAGGAGGGGTAGAGCTCGTCTCACGCCCTCTCATCCCCTTTTTGAGCGTGCGGCTTTCCACCCGCCGTGCCAGGCTGCAGACGGATGGGTGCTCCCGTGCTAGCGGGTGTGGACCGTGGCTTGGGGGGCCGCCTGGCCTCTCGGGTCGTTCCACGGGGGCGTGGCGCTCCCTGGAGCGCCACCGGATTGGGAACGGACGAGGATGGGCTATTAGGCACTGTGGCGTTGGGGCGGAGGGGCAGCGAGGTCGCTCTGGGATGCCCTGGTGGTGAGGTCTTGGCCCGCGGGAGGGTCAAGGGGTTGCTGAAGGCTTTGGCCGGCTGGCGTCACGGGTGCGTTGTAGGACTGCTCTCGAGTTTGGGGCGGTGGGATCCCGTGGCATTGTTTCCCTGGTGGCCCGGTCTTGGCGGAAGTCTCGCCTCCCTCGGGCTCTTGTGCCTCGCCCTCGCGGGGTCTCATCCTGTACAGTGCGCTCCCTCTCTCTCTTCCTCACCACTGATGACCCACCCCCTGACGAGCGTTCACCCAACTGCGCTGCCTGAACCTGACCTCGCCACGAGGGGGGCCGTCCCCCTTGGCCGCCAAGGCTGTTGGATGGCGTCCCCCGATGCCGTGCCTCGGTTGAATGGTTGGCGGGCCTCCACGAGGGGGGCTGTACGGTGTGGGGAGGTGGCCAGTGGCACGTGCATGCAAGGAAAGGGCATACCACATGAACCGCACACCACATGCTACATGTGCATATAATGCACTCCACGCACTGCGAGATCCACTGGAATATCGTTCGTTTGGCGGTCTGTGCCCAAAATGCGAATATAGAGCACTCCATGCACCCCACATGACACGCACATACCACATGCTCCGCACACCATGTGACACCTGCATGCAGCGTGCATCACACACTGTGTGCCACAGTTGCATACCATGTGCTCTGCGTGCGGCGTGCCACACATGCATACCACACGCACTGAACACCATGGGTGACGTGCATACCGTGCACTGCACAACGCATGGAACACATGTATACCACGCGATCCATGCACCACGCGCCACATGTGCATATGGCACACACCACATGCCACATGCACATATCACATGATCCACTCACCCAGCGTGACATGCTCAGACTGCACACTGCTCACCACAGGAATATAGCATGCTGCATGCACCACATGCAATTGCACATATCGCACGCTTGGCAAACCACGGGTAACACATGAATATAGCACGCTCCATGCACCATGCACGACATGCACATATTGAATGCTATGCCCACTGTGTGTGACATGTGTATACCTCATGCACCACACACTCATGTGACATGTGCATAATGTGTGCTCCATGCATTGAGTGTGACATGCACATACCGCACACAGCATACTGTGCACAACAAACGAATATAGTGTGGTCCATGCACTGTGTGCAATATGTGCATATTGAGTGCCCAGTGAACCACACACTACAAGCAGATACTGTGCGCACTGCACACCACACGTGACAAGCACATAACACGTGCCCCACATACTGCATGCGATGTGCATATACAATGCGATCCGTGCACCATGAACCACAAATGCATAATGTGCGCTCTGTGCACTGTGTGCCATACATGCATACCGTGCCCACTGTGAACTGTGCGCCACCAGCATGTACTGTGTGCTTTGCGTACTGCATGCCACAGGCGCATACTAGTGTGCACTGTGGGCCGCACATGACATGTGCATTCTAGGCACCACACACGATGTGTGACAAGTGCATAATGCACGCTCTGCGCACTGCGTGCGACACGTACATACCACGCGATAATGCACAATGTGCCACACATGCACAACCTGCGTTACATGCCCCACAAGCAACATGTGCATATCACGCGAACAGTGAACAGTGTCCTACATGCACATACTGTGTGCACCGCACTACATGCACGACAAGCACGTGTGGTGCGTGCTGTGCACCGCATGACACGCATATACCATGGGCACAATGCACCACACGTGACACACAAGTACTGCGTGCATCATGCACCACGTGCTGCACGTGCATACCGCACCCTCCGCTCACTGTGAGCAACATGCGCATACCACGCGATCTGCGCACCATGTGCCAAACACACATAGTGCACGTTCTGTGCAATATGTGCAAAATACTAATACCATGTGATCCACGCACTGTGCGAGACAGGCACATACCATGCACTCTGAGTACCGCATGCAACACGCGCATACCACACGATCTGCGCAACATGTGTCACACGTGTGAAAGGGGCACCGTGGAGCATGCAACACATGCATACCATGTGATGCACAGACACAAGGTGAAACACACATACCATGCATCACACACCATGGAAGATGAGCGCATAAGGCACGCTATGTGCAGTGCATGGGACATGTGCATACCACACGATCTGGGTACCATGTGCCACATGCACATAACGTGCCTTCCGTCCGCGCTCCACTCAACGTGCTCCACGTACCAAGTGCGACTGGAGCATACTGCATGCTGCGCACACCGTGCGTGACAGATGCATGCTGTGGGCACTGTGCACTGCATGTGACATGTGCATACTGCACGATCTGCACACTGTGCGCCACACCTGAATAAGGTGCGGTCCGTGCACCACATTCGGCTCGTGCATATCTCGTGATCCGCACACAGAGTGTGACACGTGCAACCCACTCCAGATGCACTGACCCTTACCCTGACCCAGACCCTGACCTATAACCCTAACTCTAACCCTAAAACAACCCTACCCCTACCTCTAACCATACCTTAAAACTACCTTAACACTAACCATATACCTAACCCTAAACAAACACAACCTACCCTACACTACCATAGCCGTAAACTTAACGCCATGTGCCAGATGCATGCAACACGTCCATACAATGTGATCTGTGAACAGTGTGCTACACGTGCTTAATGTGTGTTCTGTGTGCCAAGTGCAACACGCACATACCATGTGATGCACACTTAGGAGGTGACACGTGCCTACCGCACAACGTGGGAGACAGGCGCATAAGGCACACTCTGGGCAGTGCATGGGATATGCACATACCACGCGATCTGGGCACCATGTGCCACATGAACATAATGTGCATTCCGTCTGTGCTCCAGACACCATGATTCATGTACCGTGAGCGACCGGAGCATACCACGTGCTGCGCACACTGTACGTGACAAACGCATGCTGTGGGCATTGCGCACCGCATGCAACGTGCATACTGCGCAATGTGCGCACCGTGCACCACACCTGTATAACATGCGGTCCATGCACCACATTCGGCACGTGCATATCTCGATATCCACACACAGGGTGTGACACGTGCAACCCAGTCCACAGGAACTGACGCTGACCCTGACCCAGACCCTGACCTCTAACCTGAAGCCTAACTCCTAACCCTAACCCTAACCCCAACCCTAAGCCTACATCTAACCCTACCCTAAAATTACCCTAACCCTAACCGTATACCTAACCCTAACCAAACCCAACCTGCCCTACACTACCATACCTGTAAACTTAACACCGTGTGCCAGACGTGTGCAACACGTGCATACCATGAGATCTGCACATGGTGTGCCACACATGCTTAATGCATGTCCTGTGCACTGTGTGCAACGGGTGCATACCATGTGTGCACATGCAGAAGGTGACACGGGCCTACTGTGCATCGCACACTGTGGAAGTCAAGCGCATAAGGCATGCTCCGCGCAGTGCATGGGACACGCGCATACCATGCATTCTGGGCACAAGGTGCCACATACACATAAAGTGCATTCCACCTGCAGTCCACACACCATGCTCCACGTATCATGTGCGACGGGAGCATACCGAGTCCTGCGCGCATCGTGTGTGACAGAAGCAGGCTGTGGGCACTGCAAACCTCATGCGATATGTGCATGCTACACGATCTGCGCACCGCACGCCACAGAGGCATAATGTGCAGTCCGTGCACCACATTTGGTCTGTGCATATCTTGTGATAGGCACACAGAGTGTGACACGCGCAAACCAGCCAGGAGGCAGTGACCCTGACTCAGACCCAGACCCTGACCTCCAACCTGAAGCCTAACTCCTAACCCCGAACCCTACCCTAAACTAACCCTAACCAACCCCACCCCTAAGCCCTAACCCTAACCCTAACCCTAACACAACCCTAACCATACCTCTAACCCTACGCTAAAACTACCCTAACCCTAACTGCACACCGAACCCTAACCAAACCCAACCTACCCTACACTACCGTACCCTAAACTTAACACCGAGCGCCAGACGCGCATAAT
>JAQIFY010006476.1:0-10264 GCA_028533085.1 Varecia variegata
TATTTTTTCTATATTCTATACCCAACTCACTTTTTTTTTTACCATATGTAACCTGCTTTGAAAAGCCAAGTTGCCTCTGGCTAACAACCTCTCTGATGTTCCCCAGTTACTCCTGCCCTGGAGAGCAAGGGGGTGTGGTAGTCTGCCAAGGACGGCTGTGATCCTGTCTTTTTCCCAGTGTCTGACAAACCTCCCTGGCCAGGTTTGGAATCCTAGTTTACAGCCAAGCTTTGCATTCGTAAAAGTAGTAAAAGCTTGTTTGGCAAACATGAACAAATGGCAAAGCCCGAGGGCCATTTCAGCAGGGGTCCACGTTGTAATGCCCTGGGCCCTTTCCGTGCTTGACAGATGGGAGAGGAAGAACTCCGGGATTATTGGAAGGAATGACCTCATCTGAAGACATGTAAGGAGTGAAAGAAACCACATCCGTCCTTCACACGCCTTCCCTTTTGCTAGAATTTACTGTGCCCTCCATTTGGCTCTGTTCCGACCATGGGAGTGAGCTTTTGGCACACACATGTGACAAGCCCAGATGTGTCCCCTTTATTCAAATTTCAGAAATATTTCTGAGGAGAAAACTGAGGCATAGGTTTGGAAAAAGGCAAACCCTGTGACCGAGCGATAATAAACAACAGGAGCAAAAATGATAGTCACAATAGATTGAATCGTTTACCAAGGATTTTAAATAAGTTAGTCCCTTCCATTTTGCATGACTTAGCCCAAGCAGCGTAAGTTACTTCTCAAATTGCACCTCCCCAACCCCTTGAGCCCAGGCTTTCGAATCTCAAGATTTGTATTTTCCATTAAACTTTTGGGCATGTGTCCCCACCAGCAGAACAGTGCCTGCCCAACCCCCAGTCCTGGTTGGTGACTCTGTGAGTCCCGTTCCTCCAGCCTTGCCTGTGTCTCCAGCCCAGACCCCATCCCAGCCCAGCTCCACTCCGCCCACCTGTCTGCCCCCTCCCCAGAATGGTGAGCCTTGTGTTAGGGTTTCCCAAAGGGCCCCTTACCCTGTTACCCCAGCATAGACCTCGAAGATTGAGAAAATGGGATCTCCTATCTATTTTCTCTCCTTTATACCTTATGTCTTGCTAAGATGAGGTCAGTGTCCAGTGGTAACAGCTTTTTCAGACCTATCTCTCAGCCCCTGCAAGCACAGTGCACCCCAGAGACTCCCCTGCGGCACCCGCAATGCCTGCCACGCTGTGACAGGGACTTCTGCCCTCAAGCCACTGGGTCTCAGCAACGTGGTCCCCACCACCTCCCAATCCTTTAAACCACCTCAAGAAGACAAATAGGGATCTTTGAAGACTGTAGAGAAAGAGAAGGAGGAAGAATGAAGGCGAGTGCTCTGCTAGAAGTAGCTGCTGGAAAAGACTTTGATGTAGAAGACAGAGCGATTCACCAACACAGAGTCACCAGTGCAGAACTGGAGTTACAACGGGAAGGGAAAAATGAAGAAGAAACAGTAATAACAAAAGGAAAAGTAAAACAACATACACACTAAAATGCAGAGATGAGAGCTGTTCTGGAGAACAATGAGAAGGGCAGGAAACACAAAGCCCTGAAGACTGAGCAAGGGGTTCTATGTCGGGGCCAGCAATGCACGCACCAGATCAACAAGCCGGACAAGCTCCGGGAAGGTAGGAGAGGGCGCAGGGCTCGCGGTGGGAAGGGGTGGCTCTGACCTCTGTCCTTACACCCGATTCCCGTCCCAGCCACTGACCACTGTGGTCAAACGCGGGCACCGCCCGTCAGGAATGGAGCCCCCATACCTGTCACGGTGAGCCTGGTGCCGAGCCCGAAGTGGAGGGGCGAGTTATAGGAGCACAGCTGCGGGTGGCTGAGACAAAACCCACCTGGACGTCTCCAGCCAGGGGGCAAGTCTTAGCTCCCTGACAGCGGGGGGGCCGCCTGTCTCTGCCTGGACCCGTGGCTCTGGACTAAAGGAATTCTATCCGGAAAAAGACCTCAGCGTACCGTGGGGCAAGAGGGGTAAGAGGAAGGGGTTTTGGAGGAGCAGATCCATGCACGTAAGAAGGAAGGATGAACGGAGGAAGGCGTGAGGAGGCAGATTACAGACTGAAGGCTTAGAGAAGTGAAATACAGCAGTCGACCAAGCCACACCAAAAAGGATGGCAGATGCAGCCCTGTGAAACCCCCATGGGGTAAGAGAGTTTACTCAACCCCCTTCAATCAGCGCCAGCACGAGAAGCAGAGACTCTGGCTGTAAGGGACAATGGCCCTACCACCCTGGTCTGCACCTTACCTAGGACGGAGAGTCGGGTCCCGTCTCCAAAGTGCTGTACCTGATTGCTACACAGTGCCTCGCGAGTGTGGCAAACCCCCGCAGAGCTGGCCCTTCCACACAGAGCTCCTGGCGGCTTTCGAACATACTCCACTCACCCACACTCTCCGAGCCTCTTCTCCTCTCTGTTCTCGGTCCCTGCCCCCTCCAGGGAGTCCTCCCAGAACTCCACCCTTTCAATATGTTATCCTAAAAGAAGCCTTTTACATACCCAGGACGGAGAGCTTGGTTCCACTGCCGAAAAATAGTTTTTCATTAGTTGCACAACGTGAAAGCCCCGCAGGAAAAGTTACCACCTGCTGCTTCCATTCCTGCCTCCCCAGTCCACCTGCCGGCCCTCCTCTCCCATTCCCTAGGAGATTTTTAACTCTGGGAAGTGGACAGTTGGACAATAATGCAACCTAAAATGCTGTGGTCAGAGGACCAATCAGGCCCTGTGTGACCTCTAATGTTCCTTCACCGGTGTCCCTCTCCTTTCTGCGTGAGGGAGCAAAATGGCAGGACCATGTAGCTGGGAGGTCCGAGGCTCTCCCATCTCTCATGGCCATCATGGGCACCCTCCAAGGAGACAGGACTTGGACAAGGTGATCCCTTCCTAGCTGAGCCTACCTGCCTCCTGAGAGGGGATCCCAGGCTTGCCATGGCCAGTCCATGAAACACTGGAGATGGAGGCTGTCCCCTCCTGTCTACATCAAGGCAAGAATTCAGATCTTCCTGATCAAAATACGCTTGAACCTAAGCACCCAGGACAAAGGCTCCATCTGGATCCCAGCCCTTCCTTGCAGGTTCCCAGTCCCCCAACCTTAACTTACTCACCCACAACAGTGAGCTGGCTTCCCTCCCCGAAATAGAGGTTGTTTCCAGATCACAGCCTCCAGGGGCCACTTCAAAACCTCCCATTCTCTGCCGAGCACAGCTGGGATTCAGGCAGAGGTTGGGCGTTTATGGATCTTTTCTTTCACAAAGCCACCAGCCCTGCTTCAAACACTACGACACCCTCCTAGAGCCTGCCCAGGACCGGACAGGTAAGAAAAGGCCTTCCATGAACTCTAGAGCAGGAAGATATGAAGACCCTCTGCCAAGGAAGAAGACAGCCAGGTGTCACGGCTCATTCATCACCCCCGGGCTTTCTCCCGGCCCCCATCTCGGGGGGCCACGTGGAAAGGCAGCACTGTCTCCTGTCCCTTCCCTGCCCTGTCACCCCAGGCTCAGCTCTGATTCTGCCGTGAGCCTCCGGGCTGCCTGGGGGAATCCACCCTCCCTGGGAACCTCCCATGAACTCAATCCCAGATGTGAGATGACATCTCCCTGAACCAGGACCCAGGAGTTGATCCTCCCTTCCCTTTGACGTTTCCTAAGGCAAAGTCCTCCCTCATGGCACCCCACCCAGAGACCTCCAGCCTTACCTACAACCGTGAGCCTGGTCCCTGAGCCGAAGGTATAATCATAGTTGGCACATCAGAATACAGCTACTCGAAAATGGACACATTGGATCCACTTTCCCCAACAAGGGACTTGGAAAGTCTTACCTACAACTGCAAGCCTGGTGCCTTCTCCAAAGAAAACTTCAGTGTTCACACAGTGGCATGGGTCAAGGAGGAAAACAAATTCAAGGCATGGAGAGGGGAGGGCGTCCTGGCTCATGTCTAGGGGACCCTGAGATAAGCAACCCCTCTGTGCTTTATAGTTGTTGCACAGAACATTTTGAGCTCTTCACTTTTGGGACCACAGAGCATGGCAGAGTCCACCCAGAGAGTCCTAGGCTCCATTCTCAGAGGATGCCCCATACAGATGCTCCCTCTCTGAGGGTGCATCAAAGATGTGAGCCTGGAGAGGAGGGCAGCATCCCAGAACCTGTGACTCCTTCCATTGAGACCTCTGGCTTCTTCCTGAGTCCTCTGTAGAGCTGGTCACCTCCCGTGCACCTTCCCACTGACCTTGTCCCTGAGTCTGTTACTTGTGAGTCCTCCAAGTCATTCTTCTTACGTCTGGTTCTCTCTGCCGGGAAGCTTTGGTTCTGATCTGGGCTTGTCCTTGGCCAGGGCCTTGGTCTGACCTGTGGTCCGGGGTGAGGGAGGCATCTGAACCAAACCACACTTGGGCTTGGGACCCAGGAGAAAAGTAGAGGGGATGGGGGCGTTGTTGAGACAGGCAGAAAGGTTTTTGTAAAGGTTTCCCGTGGAGTTGAATCACCGTGGCCCCGCTGTTCCCACAATGTTACAGCTTTGTACAAAAAGGGCCCCTCCCATGGGCCTGCCTCCCAAGGCTGGAAGAAACCACCAGAGCAGCTGGTCTTTTGAGGGCAGTGGAGGACGGCACGGGGGTGGCGGGTGGACGTCACCCCTTATCGTGCGAGGTGGTGGTGTGGGGTACGGACCAGGCTCAGGGTTCCCTCCTCACCCCCACGCCCTGTCTTCAGGGCGTTCTGACTGCTCAGAGCTGGGTGTTTTCGTAAGGCTGTCTGCCGAGGGGGCTGGTCTCCCCAGTATCCGCCCCCTCCAAGCTGTCGTCATAGTGGGGAGCCTCCCTGTCCGGAAGCCACAGCCCCCTGTCTGCCCTGGCCCTGTCCTGCGGCTGTGCCTCACCTTCCCTCTGAGAACGGGACCCTCAGCACCTAAACTCTGTCTCTCGGCCAACTCTGAGCCTCTGGGTTGGTCAGCTGAGGTCTGGAGTCCTCTGGAGGTTTGGCCATGAGCTACGGAGAGTGGGGGCTTGGCTGCCTTTCCAGGAAGGGGTGTGGGGGAGGGAAGACCACCTGTGTCATCAGCTCTCCTGACCTCTCCTTCTTGGCCTCAGAAATCAGAGCAGGTAAAGGGAGTTGGCGAAATGGATGGAGGCTGGATCAGTAGAGAAAGTCTGAAAAACATTCAGATATAACCGCGAGGCCACAGATTCACGGTCACAGTCTTTCTTTGCTGTCTCTTTCCTGAAGAGTAGAGAGATTCTAAGTTGTTGGTGGATAGTTTATTTTCCTTGCACAGGATGACCCTGACACTCAAGCTGTTGTACTTGAGTGGCCTAGATACCGTTTCACCAGGTGGTGCCTCCTTTCATTGCATTTTAAGCTATGACTTCAAGTCCAGAAGAAGAAAAGACAAACAAACTTGACTACATGATATAGACACATTTGCATGGTAAAATATAAACAGAATCAAAAGATAAATGACAACCTGGGAAAAATATTTGCAATTCTCACCATACGGGCTAATCTCCCCAATATATGATGAACTGGAAATCAGTAAGAAAATAATCCAACAGTTCAATAAAAATGGGCAAAGAGCAGACCGACCGGTCAGAGGAAAAGAAATCCAAATGGTATTTAACTATCAGGAACTGGAAAAAAAAAAAAAAAACCCTCACAATGGTAAAATAAAATAAGACTACATTGAAATACTACTTTTCACTAATTTGATGGACAAAATTGAGTTTTGGACGATCATTCTACTAGCTAGTTTGTGGCAAAATAAGCGCTTTACACCTTGATCACTGGGAAGAGAGCAAGATGATGCTTATGGAGAGAAATTTGGATGTATCTATAAAGAGTACAAATGCATTTGCTCTTTCGTCCAGAAGTCCCACCTATGAAAATTTATCCTGTACATATTCTTTCATACAAATAAAAAATGTGTATAAAATATTTGCATCATTTAGACTAGCAAAAAAAGAGAGGAAAAAGCACAAGTGCCCATCAGTAAGGGACTGAAAAATATAGTGTGATATGTTCATACGATGGAATAATATTCCATGCTAAAAAGGAATGAAGATGTTGTTTATTTCTGTGGAAAGCCCTCTAAGATACATCATTGACTGGAAAACAGCAAGCTGCAAAATAGCATAACTGTATGCTACCTTTAGTCTAACAAATAGGGGGAAATAAGTATTATACTTTTGTTTAGCTGATTCTTCATGCCAAAGCACTTAAAGAATGCAAAAGAAACTGATAAAAGTGATGACCTATTAAGGATGTGTGAAGTAGACAGAGACAGAGTGGAAGTCAAAGTTACATTTCTCAATGTCAACTTTATTGGGTTGTTTCCATTTTGGGGCCATATATCTATATAAAATCAAACTTTAAATTAATAAAATTTAAAAATAAAAGAAAGACAACACAATATTGCTTTAAATAATATTTGAAAATATATCTGCTACCTATAAAAAAGCTACTTGTTTAATTTACAAAGCCATTATTTTTTCCAAAGAATATCAGTTGATGTAAAAAAACTGTTTTCATAGTCCTGAATTTGCCCAGTGGAGCTCCAACTACTTAGGAAGCTTGTGAAAAATGCAGAGTTCTGAGCCATCCTTGTGATGAATTGAGTTAAAGTCTCTAGGGTTGGGCTTAACAATTTATATTTAAATAACCAAACAATTCTTCTGGGCATTTCTGTCACAGTGCCAGAGCTGGGGCACATAGCTTGTCCCTTGATTAGAATAGGGCAGGCATAAGCCCTGGAGAACATCAGAGAGCTGTCTAGGGGTGCCACGAGCTGGGTGCCAGGGAATGGCCCTTAGAATTTAGGGAAAAAAGGAAAGAAACTATTTACCTCTTTAATAGTGACAGACCTCACCATACTCTACCAAATGCCCGAATGAGAGGTCGATGGCTTTCATCCGCTGGAAGGTGGCAAGGCCTCTTCTTTGTTACCTGTCGTCATTGGGGCACAGAGTTTATTTTGATTTATTTCCGCATGTTTTTCCGTCTTATTCACCCCTTTTGCCTATCAACAATTTACCCTCTAAGTTAGTTTCCTTTTAATGACCTAGCTGGGGGCCTTCGCCCGGACTGGCCTTACCAGTAATAACACCTGTTGGTCTTGGCATCATAGTTTCTTTTAATCCTGACGGAGTGTGTCCCAGTTTTGCTATGCCCAAGTGCGCGCGTGCAGCATATTTTTCCTCTTAAAGGGGCGTAGACCCCTTAGGCAGGTATCAAGTTGGAGTCATTCACCAGCTCGGCAGCAGGGGGCAGCCTTTCCTTACTTTTTGGACCCACATCTCTGCAATCTGAGCTCGGCCACTTGAGGGGGCGAGAAGAACGTGCAGAGGCTGGAGGGGTGAGCGGGGGAAGCGGGGTTACCCCTGCGCCTTTCTCAAGGTGTGCGTTGGGGGAGACACGCAAATAACATTATACACACGTGCAATTCTTGAAAGCTTTCCCATATGTTAACAGACTCATTTCAACCTAGATTTTTTTCTCACAATGCTCTCAGTTGAGGAACTGAAACCTAAAGAGGCTAAAATGAGTGGCCCAGTGGTGAAGAGGAAGAGCTGAAACCTCCACCCAAGACTCCTTCCTTAGTTCTGGGGCTCTGGCAGGTGCCACCACACCCTGCCGGGTCCCCACCGCTCAGCGAAGCCCACCTCCTGGAGCCCACTGCCGCGCTATGGCTAAGAGATGGGGCGGTCGCTAAGCCTCCTAAACGCTCAGTCCCCTCGTCTGTAAAATGAGAATAAATAATAAGAATAAACCCACCTAATGGGGTCGCTGTGAGAAGTAAATGAGATAGCACCTGGGAAGGTTTATTATGGTGCCTGGCTAGGGATAGTGAAAACCTTAGTTACTGTAATTCTCACAGAAATACTGGCCAGGGGATATCTCCACCACGTGGGTTCTCAAGTCTCAGCCTGCACCAGAATGACCTGGAAGATTTGTTAAAATGCGGGTTGCTGGGCCCCAACCCAGAATTTCTGACTCAGTAGGTGTGGTGGTAGCATTTGCATTTCTCCTGAATTCCCAGGTGATTCTGGTACAGCTGGTTCACTCTTTGAGAACCATTCTTCTGGAAGGTTCTTTCTTTTCTCAGTCCGTTTCCCTCCACTCCTACTTCACATTTTGTCCTTTCCATCCCTAGGTGCTTATTATATTCCAGGCTTTGTTTAATCACTGCAGATACCAGGGTGAGGAAGGCAAGGTTTCTTCCCCAGAGGAGCTCACAGTGGCGTGACACGAGGGACACAGCCATTGCTCCCACGTGGCAGGAGCAGGACTGTGACTGAAGCAGGCGGTGGCAGAGGAGGACTCCTGACTCAGACCCCAGAGCCAGCGGGGCCAGCACAGGGATGCAGGGAGGAGGAGGAGACCGGAAAGACTTTTCTGAAGAGGGTGAAGGGGAGGTTGGGAAGGGCGTCCAGTCCAAGGGAGCCCCAGCGTCCAGGGACAGAGGCCTGGGGTGCCGGGCTTGCTGGGTGGCCCACCAGGACTCTGGACAGTGGAGGGGAGCAGCACAGGAGAGGGGTGGGGAGGTCCCAGGCAGGACGTGTGGGTAGGGGCAGAGCAAGGAGAATCCCGCGTTTCCCTAGGAGCTTGGATTCCACTGTGAACGCCGTGGGAGGTTGGGAAGCTTTGCAGCCATGCTGCATGCCAGGCAGCCTTCGGGAGGAGCCCCTCCTGAGGCGTGGGGTGGGGAGACTGAGGCTGGTGACAGTGGGCTAGAGAGATGTTGAAGATGAGAGCTGACAGACTCGTCATCCCTCAGGGCACAGTTGTGGCAGGACGTGAGACAGGGTAGAGAGACAGGGCTTTGGAGCTGGGCACGCAGGAGTCAAACCCCAGATGGGCCATCTGCTGGGTGTGGCACGTGGGTAAACTCACAAGCTGCTCTGAACCTGCTTTCTTACCTGTACCTCTGGAGTAATAACCACCCGAGCGGGGAGAGAAACTGAGTGTGAAAATGTCTGTAAGACTCTAGGGGTGGTGTATGCATATTGGTATTATTACGTGGGATGCACACGTGGCAGATTTCTCAGAAGCACGAGAGATGGAGACCCAGGGATTTCTCTTTCCCCTCCAAATCCCTGAGCACATCGTAGGGCAGCAGGGCCAGAGGGGCCTTCTCGAAGCAGGCCGTCTGCGCCCGGGGAGCACAGCTGGGCTAGCAAGGGCAGCGTGGAAGGGGTGCGGGAGAAGCCGGGCGCTGCTGGGCTTCCCTGGTCTGTGCATCGCGTAGGCAAGGGCGGCGGCGAGGTCTCGCAAACCGGAGCTGGCGTGTGCACGCATTAGCACATCCAAGACCCACAGACGTACCAAGGTCAGGAAACCTCTTTGACACCAACTTTCTGAGATGTATTTGTCTCTAGAAAACAGCCCCTTGCCCCCTGCTTGTCATTATATTTTGGATTCCATCTCTTTGTATGCTGCTAATGCAGTGTACCACGGACAGATTTGGGGAGTGAGAGATGAGCAGAGCCCCCCCCCCCCCAGGGGCACAGCCCCGTCTCACCTCCGATAGAGGGTGTTTCCCAGAGTGAGGGAGCTGGAGGGAGCAGGCACAGACACTGGCAGTGAGCGCAAAGTCACGTCTTTATTGGTACCGTGACCACGGAGGGACTGGGGAGCTTTAGCTGTTGGCAGCTATGGTTTCCTGAATCCAGTCCACGTAGTTGCACACCTTGGTGTAGACTCCAGGCCTGTCCTTCTGGGCACAGCCATAGCCCCAGGAGACGATTCCCTGGAGCTCTCCGTTGCAGACCACAGGGCCACCAGAGTCACCCTGGGGGGAAGGAGAGACGAGGTGTATGAAGAGGGAGACAAGGAGGAATATAGCTCCGCTTACTCTGAACCTGTTCCCGTCGGCTGTGCGGCCCATTCTCTGTTCTTACTAAGGAGACAACACGAAGCCCAGATGAGCCTTCCTCCCTTCCTCGGGGTGGAAAGGGGTCAAATCACCTGGCAGGAATCCTTGCCGCCCTCGAGGAAGCCGGCGCAGATCATGTTGCTGGTGATCTCCCCGGGGTAGGAGGCCTCGCACTCGGCGTCACTCAGCAGGGGCGCGTCCAGGCACTGCAGCAGGTCCGGGTAGTTGGCTTTGAGGAGCAGGAAGAGATCAGGAAGAAGAAGTGTCAGGCCAGAATGGGGGCCAACTACCTCGTGCTGAACCCTGAGGGCTGCCCCAGGAGAGGACCCCAGGAACGTAAGCCCAGTTCCCAGAACGGTCGCTGCTGAACCCCTCCCCAGAC
>JAQIFY010006477.1:0-10261 GCA_028533085.1 Varecia variegata
CGCGGCCGCCGCGCTCAGGCAGGGAGCCGAGCTCCGGGAGCAGGCAGCGCGCCTCCCGTCGGGGCCATGTACCTCCGCCTGCGCTCCGCACCGCCGGCTGGAGGCGATCACAGCCGCGACCGCCAGTCAGCGCCGCGGCCCGCCCGCTTCGGGCCGCACCCTTGGTGTCACTGTTGGTGGAATTGTAAAATGGTTGTCACTATGAAATACAGTATGGTGGCTCCTTAAAAAATTAAACACAGAATGACTAGATGATCCAGCCATTCCATTTCTGGGTATATATCCAAAAGAACTAAAAGCAAAGTTCTGAGGAGGTATTTGTGTACTCATGTAAATAGCAGCATTAGTGACAATAGCTACACGGTGGAGACAACCCAAGTATCCGGCGATGGATGAGTGGACAGAAAATGTGGTATGTACATTCAGTGAAATATTATTAAGCCTTAAAAAAGGAAGAAAATTCTGATATATGCTATGACTTGGATGAGCCTTGAGGACATTATGCTAAGTAAAATAAGTCAGTCACAAAAAGACAAATATTGCATGATTCCACTTGTATGAGATACCTAGAATACTCAAACTCATAGGGACAGAAAGTAGAATAGTGATTCCCAGGGGCTGGGTAGAGGAAGGAAGGAAGAGTTGTTGAATGGATATACAGAATTTCAGTTTTGCAAGGTAAAAGGAGTGCTGAGATTAGTTACAAAACACTGTAAATATCCTTTAACACTATGAAATATACACTTAAGAATGGTTAAGATTGTAAATTTTGTTATGTGTGTTTTACCACAATTAAAAAAACAAATAACTCACCATTATTAGACCAGGTGTGAACACACACTTACATCACAGCAAGAGCTACAAGCAACATCATAACCATTTCTCTCCTACATGTTTCTGTCCTAGTTTGGAAATACCTTAACCTTCAATACTATGTGTCAATGTTCCATGTGTTCTACGTGAGTGGACTCCTTCAAATCAGCAATGTGTCTATGTTGATTGCCAAGTTTTAATTTTCACAGGAGAATTTTAATACTTTTTCTTGTTTTCCTTATTTTGTTACTTTTTCTTGGGATTCAAGATTTGGAAAAATACAAATTCCTCAAGAAATGCTGGGGATAAATTCCCACATGGAAACACTAACCAAAACTTTAGCAGACAGAAGAAAGCAATACAATGGACCAAGTTGGGTGAAGTACCAAGATGATTTAACCTTAGAAAATCAAACAGTAAAATTCACCATATTAACAGATTCAAGGAAAATAATCACTCGCAATAAGTGCAGTTAAACTGCTAAAATTCACCATCTGTGGTAAAACCTCACAGCAGTCTAGAGACAGAAAGGAACTTCTTTAATCTGATAAGGGAAATATATACATTGAAAAAAACTAAAAACCCTGCAGCAGACAGCAAATTTAATGGTGAAGCACTAAAACTTCTACCTTTGAGATCAGGCCACAGTAGTACTGACTGGAATGTCCCAATATTACCAATTCTGTTGATCACTGTACTAAACAGAGATCTTAGCCAGCACAATGAGGCAAGAACAAAAAGCAAACAATAAAAGAATTAGGAAGAAATATGAAATTATTCATAGATGATATGATTATATACAGAGAAAATCCAAATGAATCCAGATACAGTTCTAGAAAGAACAAGAGAGTTTACCGAGATTACTGGATAGAAAAATCATTATCAAAAACTAATTTTAATTCTAAATTCCAGTAATAATAAGAAGAAATTATGAAAAAATGCTGTTTATAAAAACATTTTAAAAAGTGCCTAGGAATAAATGTAATAAAATTATGCAAGATCTTTATAAGGAAAACTAAAACTTAATTGAGTGACATTAAAGAAGGTGTAGGAATAGAAGGGAAAATCTTTACCTGAAAGATTTAACCATAAATGAAAACAGTGATAAATACATCTATGAACCAAAAAACCTCAATTAGGGGAATGAAAGACAAGCCACAGAATGGGAAAAGATATTAGAAAAGATGTTGTGTAACCAACAAAGGACTAGTAGAAAGATTGACAAAGAATGTGTAAAGGCAATTCATCAAAGAGAAAATCATACTGACCAATAAATAATGAGACATGATGCCATTTTGTATCCATGTGAGTATCAAAAATTTTATTTTGAAAATATCAAGCGAAGAGGCAAAATCATTCCTGGTTGAGAACCACTGCTTTTGAATCAAACACTATGAAAGTATATATTTTCATATGTTGCTGTACATAAAACTATGTATGCTATACTTTAAGGGCAAAGCAAGGGATTTTTCAGTGGATAATTTCTATTACAGAGGATCTTTACCTTACTTACCAAATTATAAATCATTATAATCTTTGTGAAAATTCTGTGTCCGTTGTATTTATGTAAAATTCATTGTGTCAAAAACTAGACAAAAGAACCTCAAACTCTGAAGAGGTCTGAATTTATTTAATTAAAAAAATGACAGATGGAAAGCAAACTTCACATTTAGGATATCAGGATCTTTGTGCTTACCATATTCCAGCACAGATCTTTTAGACTTTAGAAATGTCAACTAGATCACTTTCTAGGTCCAAAGAAAGAACATTCATTTGCCTTTTTGTCAGGAAGTAATTAAGAGAAACTACTAGAATATTTAGATAGAGATACAGCATATCAGACTGGTCTGTGCAGTAGGTTCCCCAGTTCACACTACATGATCAGCTGCCTGTCCTCCCCAGAGTGGGAGCTCTATACAGACACAATATGCCTGCCTTGCTCACTGCTATCTCCTTAGGAACTAGCCCCATGCCTGGCATACAGTGAATAAATTTTAGTAAATATTTTCTTTTAAAGTTATTTATTCAAAAACATTTTGTAATAAATTCAGGTAATGGTTAGGGTTAAGGTTAGGGTATGTAGTAAAGAAATACATTCAATAGTATTAAAATAAATCTACACAAAATATATAAATTCATTAAAGTACAATTAAAATACTTGAAATGGCATGCATCTCTACATTTCAAACCAGTATAGTGACTTTCTACTTTTTAAAAGACTAGTTTATTCTAATCTTTAAGATGTCCAAAGTTTTTCCTCTTCGCTTTTATTTGCTTTAGACCATATTTAAATTTTTAGCATTTCTAAGTGCATACATTTTAAGTATATACTACTTTGGGGAGGGTATGACCAGCACAGAGCATGGAGGGAAGGCTATTATATCCCTTAATCTGGACATGACTGATCAAAGCAGTCTACAGTTTATTAGCTTTTCTAGCAGCTTCTCTATTTGGTTTTCACTGACCTTGTGAGCAACTAACTGGTGAACCTCGGATTCTTTTCACCTGAAATCTTTTCGAATTAGAGATTGTCCATATTGCACTTGTACTTATACCTACAATTTATTATCTTCTAGCCTTGGACAAGTTACCTTATTTCTCTAAACTGCTTTCGCCAGTTGTAAATTGGGATAACATCACTAATCTTGCAAGGTTTTGTTGTAAGGACGTTGTAAGGATTTGTTCCCGGTAATTTTATATCTTAGTCATTTCCAGACAATGTTCCAGCATGTCAAAATCTTTTATAATCTTAATTCTGTCATCTGTGAATCAGCTATTTTTCCTAGGTTTATCTGCATGCAAATTTGGCAAATTTTTTGAAGCCACTGATAAGAACATTTGAATAGAACAGGAGGAGCCCTATGGCACATCATTCAAAACTAAAGAGCGGATTAATGATGTTACGCAAAGCTCTTTGGATGCATCAACTAGCAAGAATTAGCTACGAATTCATTTCACTATACTATCATCTAGCTGATAATTTCTAATTCCATCCAGGAAGATTTCAAGGCTCTCTTAAATAAAGATATTCTAAGTTTATTGCATTCCTTTGATTTATGACAGTAATAAAACTATACTTATACCAAATATTCATGTAGGTAGCTTTTAAGAAAAAGATACATCAAGATAAGTTTGTAATTTGAAATGCAAAATAACTTTCTGAACAGTTCTCCAGGAAACAAACCAAAAAATCTATAGTCCAAAAAGTTCTACAGATTGGTTTTGGGGGAGGGCAAGGTAGGGAGATCAGATATGAGCAAGTACTTGCCACTGGGAGTAAAAAGACATGCCAACTATGCATAAAAAAGTATTTACATAACCTTCGAGCTACAAATAAGGGGAAAGTTCAACCACCCATTTCTTAATCTCTGCAGCAGGGATGAACATTTTCCTAAGGATGGAGGAGAGATTATACTAAGACATATATCAGTCATTTTACTTTAAAGTAGTCTTTTATCTGATGTTTATCTCTTGTGATGAGAGCATGAGGGACAGAAAATTGTTCCATTTTCAGCTACATAAACTATACTAGATACCTAAACCCTTCCCCTCCAACAAAACAATTATTTCTAAAGAGTGAGAGCAGCAATGTTCCTTGAAACTACCAAAGCACCTTGGGTAGTAATTAAATCAGGTATTAAAAATCAATTAGAAAAAAACCTCACAGTTGTTCACTTAGTTAAATATTAATCCCTATTCAAAGTTCATGGGTGGGTTAAAAATGAAGGCTGAAATAAAATTTCTAAAGGTTGAATTTAAGGTAATTCATATGCTAAAGATCACACCCAAGCTTTCCATCCCGGGAAGAGTCTGCTGAGATTTTTGGGGTCCATGGCCTGCTGTATGAGCAAATTCACCTGTCCACCCACACTGAGCACAGTGCTTTCTTCCACTCCTTTCAGTTTCTCTTGCAGTCTCATCAAGACACGTTCAGCTACTTTGTTGAAACTCTGGTCAATATCACTAATGACAAAAGCAAAGCACAAAGGTTTCAATGAGGTGAACAGTTTAAAGGGCCTTGGAAATAAGCAAATCTGAACAACTGACAATAGGTCCTTCCTAAAACACTGCTCACCTAAGGTTTCCTTTGCACTCTTGGTCATCTGCATTCAGAGTGGAGTGGAGCTCAGTTTCATCTTCGGGCCTCTGCTGTAAATACAAAGCTTTCAAAGGATTCATGGTCCAGTCAAAGAGTGGATCATACAGGAGGACCTAAATAGAACGTATGTATAAATAGAACAATGTACATTTTGATCATGTATTTAGAAACAGTAGAACCTGTATTATAAAAATAACAGAGGCCAGTCACATATAGTTGATGGGGTAGGGGAGGGGAAGCAAACTTATCATATTAAATACATGGTTCATGCTTCCTTGTGGAAGAAATTATCCTAGCATAATGCTCCAAGGTTCTCATCCCCACCCTGAATTTATTCTTCCTCCATGGATGGAGGGTGACATCCCTTGACTCATGTTTCCTGACTGGGTGAAACTAATCTATTAAAAGGAGGTGAGCATTAATTTCTTTCCTCCTCTCACTACTCTTGACCAGTGCAGTCCTAGGTTAGGGCATTTGCTTTGTAGGCCCCAGTTCTTCCTCAGGTGGGCTGTCCCATCCCAAGGTATAGATTAGGCTGTGGGAGTTGGAGAGTACTAGCAAGTCCATTTGGACCTCTCTCCTGAGCCATGTTCTCTGATAGTTTCATCAGTAATAAACCTGACATTCTGATCTCTCCCCTACTGCTATGGCTCTCTCTCTTTCTCTCAACCAGTTCCAAATTTGGGTGAGAAAATAGGGTACAATTTATTGAAACATGCTCAAAAGCCAAGGTCTGGTGCTGTGTTTAGGATCTTGAGATGTACATAAGTAGAACTTGGATACCAAAATAACTGACATGGCCAGTACAGGTGGCTTTAGAAAGCAAGGTCATAAGGGATTTCTGATGTTGACAGTTCAGAACAGCTAACTGTCCTGGTGTTTACAAGCACAGAACTTAAAAAACAAACAAACAAACAAAAAAATAGGCTTTAGTAAATGCTTACCATGTAAGTCTTAGTAGTAAGTGAAAACTTAATTACAGAGAAGAATGATTCTACAGGATGTTCTAGTATTACAAGGTTGGAACTACCTTTATACAGTAAAGTGTTTCTCAGCACACGTGCAGGCTGGGACTATAAAATACCTTTAGCATGTTTAATTCCAGTACATGTACTCCATCAGCAGTACCAAAATCTTTGTTTCTAAATGCTGTTTTGAGTGTCTGTCAAGGCCACTAAAAACTGTGGAGGCACTGACCTGGATTACATGTGGCTTGTTTGTAAGTTCAAGGGTTCCTATGTGACTTCAAGTTGGGCACTGGCATGGCTTTAGATTTCAGACATCCAAACCAGTTTTACCCACAAAAGGGAAGTGTATTTTATTAATGGATCAATGAAAAGGAATGGAGGCCTCTATTATAAAGAGACTATATGGTTTTCCTGGGTTGAAGTAGAAAAACAATACAAATTATTTCAAAACCAGGGGCTTCTGTCAGGTATCATATCTGTAAATACTAGAATCAAGGAGGAATTAGAGTAATTAAAAAATATGCTACAGTTTTACTATCAAAACAGAAGTGATTGAAAGCAATAAAGGAATACAGACTAAGTAAGGTTTCTCAATCTCAACATTTTTGGGCTGGATCCTTCTTTGTTGTGGGGGCTGTCTTGTGCATTGCAGAATATTTAGCAGCATCCCTAGCCTCTACCCAGTAGATGCCAGTGTACACTCATCCCCCTCCCCCAATTGTGACAACCAAAAATGGGGAGATGTTTAAACTGTTACTTGATCAGAAAAGGTCACTGTGACTCAATGAAATCTAACAGAGGAAAAGAAATGAATTAAAGAGAGGAGTGAAATGACATTCCAAGGGATTGGGGAAGCACCCTCCAGAAGCTAAAGATAGAAAGTCCACAGTAAGATCACTTGGCAAATTACTCTTAAAAATAGAGACAACCATACCAAATGATTTCAGGAAATTTGGACAAATTGACAAAGGGAAGTCAGGTAGATCAGTATAAAATATACAAAGCTACAGAGGGTGTGTTCAGAAGTGACATAGCTATTGTAAGTGGAGATGCAAATCATTTCTCAGACTCAAAACCTTCACTCGTAGTAAATCCAAAGTCCTTACAATGGTGCAGGAGCTGAAAGAGGATCTGACACTGTCATTTCTCTAACTGGATCTCCTATCACCCTTTAAAGAATGAGGTTCATAAGCAATTTGGCATTCAACTAATAAAATTTCTGAGGCCCCAAAGGAACTACTCTCTTCGGGTGAGTGTTAAGAATACAGCTACTAAAGAAACTCCCAAATCTACTGCAGCATAAAAAGCCCTTCTGACTGAGATTAAGCAAAGTAAAATACTGAGGAATGTGTTAAACTGCTTTGGACCTTAAATCAATTTGCAAAGTTTAGATTTATTTTTGTCCTAAATGCAAAACTCAGAATATCATTTTAGAGTTTCATTTCTATATTATTGAAGCATCCATGTTATCATTTATTCTTACTGCAGAACCAATGACAAATTATAATGAATGACAACATGCATGAACACAATTTGCAATGAGAAAAAGGAGAGGGAATGCATTTTCAGCCTTGGGAACAGCAGTCTTGAATTTAATTTTATCAACATACTATTGGGACCTATTTCAGCACCCCTCTTTGTAGCAAAATCTGCATTACTATCAGCAGTCGAAAGGAGATCTATAAAAACACCTTGGTTCACAAAGGTGCACACAGGACCACCCTGACAGACTGTTAATTTCATCTTCCAAGGGATAAAGCCCCACCGTTATTGACCATAGGCTTAACGGTTAATGCCAATGAATTAAGACAGTGTTTTCAACCCTGGCTGCACCAGAGAAGAGCTTTAAAAAAAATACAAATATTCCTGCCCCATCCCTAGAAATTTGGTTTGAATTTGGTCAACATCAATATTTTCAAAAAGCAGTCCATATAATACTAATGTGCCGCCAGGTCCAACATCATCAGGTGAAAGGAACAAAAAGCTGAAGAATGGAGGGGAGGCATGCCTATTCTGTTCTCTATTTGCCACATTTTGCTGTGGAGGAAACACTACTGATTTGTTATCCCACATACTCTTACCACGTTGGTGAATGACTGCCATAGGACATAATTCTCACTTGGCTAGAACTAACAGCATAAGCACTGGAAGTATGTTTGACTTCCTTCCCTTTCTGCCCAGGATCAACATGAGGCAGTGATCCCGATTAAAGTGTGTATGCTCTGCAGGCCCCAACCCTGACTCAGGTGAGCTGTCCGAGAGTTAAGACAACAGAGAGGCACTGAGGGAGCACCAGCAGCAAACCAGTTTGGCCCTCGCTCCTAAGCCATGTTCCTCCAGTAACAATGCTGGCACTCTGATTGCCATCTGTTTGACTAATTAGTTCTGAACCTGGTCAGGGAAAAAGGGGGATATAAGTAACTGATTTCTCTTAAACTGTAACGGAAACCATTGGTAAAATAGTAATACCACAGAGGAGGTTTAAGACGTCTAGTGTTGATTTATGTATTAAAGACTGGAAACTACTTACAATGCTATAATATTCCAAGTAACTTGAGGGGACTGGAGAAATTTATAAACCAATATTTTCTAATGTGTGAAAAGGCTTTGTGTGCAATCTCCTCCCTCCTGCTGACCAACATCATCCCATCACATTAAAATGAAGCCATGCTCCCCTCATCGGTAACTTCCCAACAAGATACACTGTCTTGTAAAGAAATAAACATTTACTTATAATATACTTTACCTCTACAATGGTTAACAGAGTTTCCTGAGAGTTTCTCATAACTTCCATGGTTTTTTCACAGCATCTACACAGTCAAACACATTAAAAATATAGATTTTGTTCCACACCAAAGTTTTCAATGTATCTTTATCTATATCCACTCACGTGTAGTATGCTGAGGCTGCTCTTGTTAATAATTTCAAAATTTAAATCTCAAAGAACAGAATACTTGGCAGGGTGGGCTTTCAATAGATGTTTAAAATTAATACAACTATATATGTGACTATTTCATAAGCTTAGCATTTATAAGAGTAACACTATAGTACTACAAAAGATTTCTTTCTTTCAGGTTTTTGATTATTATGGCAATTATAGTTTACTTTGGAATCTGCCCCAATAAAAGTTGAGTACATAGACTTATGCTGGGAAAATTACAAGGAACTGCAAAGCTTTCTTTAGAAGGAAGTTGTAACAGAATATAAGCTTTTTTAAGACAAAAAGATATATCCCCAACAATGAGCACCCAATAATAGTTCTGATCATTAAAAAGGAGTTAGCCAGGACAGAGGTGTTAAAGGTCCAGGTGGGCTGCTTCCAGAAGAGGTTAGACAGTATATATGTTATATTGGGTTAGGTCCCAGGTGGCTGGAAGGAAGGGGAAACTATTATTGCTTTTACCCAGGGTCTTTTCCTTAGTACTGGTAAAGCACTGGGATATACTTCTAGCACTGAATTCTATAATCGACACGAATCTATACTCCTCATAATTTTTATACCAAAAATTATTCCCCTCCCTTACCTTGTATCACTTACCTTCTGAAGACACCTTCAACACCAGTAATACCCATGCCATCCACAATATCCCTGGTAAGTCTAAATGGAACTGTTTCAGGAGTAGGAAGGATTTTACCCTGCTCAAAAGCAACACCTAAAGTAAAAAATACAATGAGGTTATTAGGTTTGTTTTTTTTTTTTTGAGACAGAGTCTCACTCTGTTGCCCGGGCTAGAGTGCTGTGGCATCAGCCTAGCTCACAGCAACCTCAAATTCCTGGGCTCAAGCGATCCTCCTGCCTCAGCCTCCTGAGTAGCTAGGACAGCTGCATGCTACCATGCCTGGCTAGTGTCTTTAAAATTTTTTTGTTGAGACAGGGTCTCACTACATTGCCCAGGCTGGTCTCGAACTCCTTGGCCTCACCTGATCCTCTCGCCTTGCCATCCCAAAGTGCTGGGATTACAGGCTTGAGCCACCAT
Source organism: Varecia variegata (assembly GCA_028533085.1). Classification (NCBI taxonomy): domain Eukaryota; kingdom Metazoa; phylum Chordata; class Mammalia; order Primates; family Lemuridae; genus Varecia; species Varecia variegata. The sequence continues at coordinate 9,858 of JAQIFY010006477.1, forward strand.
GCCCAGCGAATCCCTACCATTCTTAGCAGATGAGTATGCTTTCCTATCTCACAGAGAAAACAGAATAGCAAATATAATTTCCTACAAATTCCTTCCCCCTAGCTTAAGACTTTCCTATTAACGTCATCCTTTCCTTCTCAGCAGAAAAGCTAACATGCCTCCAATCTAAAGCCAATGCTACTAGACCCTCACATACTTTATGATTTCTTTTTTTTTTTTTTTTTTTTTTTGAGACAGAGTCTCGCTTTATTGCCCGGGCTAGAGTGAGTGCCGTGGCGTCAGCCTAGCTCACAGCAACCTCAAACTCCTGGGCTTAAGCAATCCTTCTGCCTCAGCCTCCCGAGTAGCTGGGACTACAGGCATGCACCACCATGCCCGGCTAATTTTTTCTATATATTTTTAGT
>JAQIFY010006478.1:0-10260 GCA_028533085.1 Varecia variegata
TCCACATGACTAGCTCTTATATTTATCAATCAATTCTACTTTTTTTTTGTTTTCTAATTCATTAATTACTATTTTTAATTAAAAGTTTTTTTCTTAAGTTGTGGTATTATTTGCCAATGTAACATGCACACTTCTTAAGTGTACAGCCCAACAAATTTTTACCTTTATTTACATCCATATAGCCACCACTCAGGTCAAGTTATAGAGCTTTTCATCACTCCAGAAAGTTCTTTCCTGATACTTCTCTACTAATGCCACTCTACCCCACCCCAAGAGGTAAGCCCTCTGCTGATTTCTATTGCCATAAATTAGAATGGACTGTTCTTGGGCTTCTAATAAGTAGATATTACAATGTGTGTGGGCGGTCCTGTCTTCTTTTGCTCAACATTTCTTTTTGAAATTCAATCAAGTTTTTGAGTATATCCGTTCATTTTAAATTTATTTTTAAGCTGTCCCATATTTTTTATTGATGCATAATAGATGTATGTAGTTTTGGGGTACATGTGATTATTTAATACAGTCAGATCAAATCAGTGTACTTGGGATATCCATCATCTTAAATATTTGTCTTTTCTTTATGTTAGAATCATGGACATCTTCTCTCCTAGCTATTCTGAAATATATAATAGATTGTTATAAACTATAGTCACCCTATTGATCTATCTGACACTAAGTCTTACTTCTTCCGTCAAACCGTATATTTGTACCCATTAATGAAATTCATCTCCCCCCTCCTCCCTACCCTTCCTGGCCTCTGGCAACCACCAGTCTACCCTCTGTCTTCACGAGATTCACTTTTTTATCTTCCACATATGAATGAGAACATGTGATATTTGTCTTTCTGTGCTTGGCTTATTTCACTTAATTTATGAATACTTCATTATTTTTCCAAGTCAAATGTAGTAGTTGTTTTATTCATATTTGTTTGGTAACATAAGTGTTTCAGGCTGTAGATTCTCCTCATGGTGCAGTGTTCGTTTTCCTCTTAGGTTTGGTAAGTGCGCCTTCATGCTTGTTTCTAATTCCTCTGCTGTTTGCACTTCAATTCACTCTCTGACCCAAGAGTTGTACAGAAGAATCTGTCTTAAAAATTTTCAAGTATCTAGATTTTTAATTTCTACCTCTGTTATGGTTTTTAATTTTATTGCATTGTGGTCAGAAAACTTATTTTGTGACATTTCCATTAAAAACCACATTGCGATTTCTTTTTCTACATACTATATATGCATTCAAAAATGTCCCCTGGGTACCTTTAGAGAGCACTTTTTTTTAAAGAGCTCATGGAATATTTACAAAGATCGATTAGAGGGTAGACCACAAAAGCCAAATGATACAATTAACAAAGTTAATGAAATATGTTTTCCCTCCATCTATGGACATTATTACATTGTCTTCTGGCATTTAATATTGCTGAAAAGAATGGGTTTAGCCTAATGTTTTTTCTTTTGTAGATTATCTGTTTCTTCTATTTAATTACTTATAGACTTTTTCTCTGAAGTTCAATAGCTTCTCTATGTTTCTGTTTCAATAGTTTGCTATTAATTTTTACCTGTATAGTGCAAGCCCTTTCAATCTGCACATTTCTATTTTCTTTTATTTCAGGAAATGGATTTCTATTACCACTCTGTGTTTTTCCTTTCCACTTACACTCCCTTTTTCTTCAGGACTACAATTCAGATGTTGGATGTCCATTATCTTTATTTCATACCTATCATTTTTATCTCTAATCACAAGTTTTTATTTTTCTTTATTCTATGTTCTTCCCCTACCTGGTCCTCCATATCATTGACTCTGTTTTCACCAATAATGATTTTACTTCTTACTGCTACCATTGTGGTTTTCATAATGTAATCTTTTTATGAATCTTATTTTTTCTTCTCATTTTCTTCTATTATCTTATCTCTTAGTTGATCTCATGACTCTCTTCTTTGATGCCCATTTTTGTAAAATCCATGCCCTCTTTGAATTTTCAAGACTTTGAGAAAATCTTGCCTAGAAATGTTTTCTGTACTACAAAGAAGTGGTCTTGGAATAACTATCCTTCCAACATATATTCTTCATCTTCCATTTGTTTGTTGGAGCCTTTTTCACTTCTCCTCCTCTTTTTTTCCTTTCTGTTTTTGTTTTGGTATGGACTCTGCAAAGGTGCTATGTTTGAAACCTCCTTGTATTAATCCTTTCTGAATGGGGCAGTTCTCTCTGGCTTGTTATTTACTCAAGAAGTAGATCGTGGGATTGTCTTTCCCTTGAATTGATTCTTCTCCAGATATATATGGGAACTTTAAAATTGTGCTACCATGCTCTGAGGGGGAGGGTTCAATTCTGTTTAGTCCTTCATCTGCTTGATGCATAGAGTGACAAAATAAGGAGTCTTAATCCAGGTGTTTCGTCATCATGTTCTTTGCCATTACATACGGTGAAGAATCCTCTGTCCTGGGGCCGATCCCCCTCAGCCTCTGTCCATTCCTTACTTTAGGTCAGCAGTTCAGTCCGGCAGGAGGCTGGGTGAGTGGGGAGCCCTGGGACTCACTTTCAAAGCCTTTTGTTTGCTGTCTTAAAGTTCATTTAATTTAGCCAAGCACATTTTTTGGCTTTCATTTATTGTCTCTCCTCATCTCCATAGTTTCTCATGAATAGATAGTTGGGTAGAAAAAAGTAGGTATAAAATAGCCCTGTCTCCAGCCCTACCTCTCTAGCATCTAGAAGTTGCTCAATAAATATTTGTTGAATTGATACTTGTAGCTTCTCTTACTGATTGCTCACAATTCCTGCCCCCATTTTTACAAACACAGGATTTTGGGGAGGGCAATTTAGGACTCTTGCTTTTTAAAAGGGAAATCTGTATTCTTCCCAACAGGTGTAGAGGCAAGCGATGGTGTCCATGTATCCTTCTTTAACTTGGTGTGAATTTCTTTATCCAGATATTCATTATGGCCTCTATTATGCTGTTTTCACCATTCCTTCATTTCACCATGAGTGAGGATTTTCTGGCTCTATTTTTGATGGTTGTTATTCATTTCAGTGAGTCTCACTAAAGTAAATATGCATTCATTCTGTCACCTTTTAGCAAAAATTCTCAAGTTGCTATTTTAAGACAAAATATAAATACTGAGATAACCGTTCCTATGGGGCACAGTAAGAAACTATTTGAGACAGCTGTCGCCACCATTTCTAAGTCTCCTTGTTGCTGATACTAGGCTCTGCTGTTCTGATTTCTGGCACTCCGGAATTCATGAGTTCCTCAACTCATGACTAATCAGCAGGGTTTTGACGTATGTTCTTATTTTGACTTTTGGGATCTGTGTTTCTGTGCCCACATGACTATACTCAGCCTTTTTACCCAAGCTTCTGAGCACCTTGAGTTTAGCTAATTTCCAAGTTGTTACCTTCCTTGCTTTTAATTTCTCACCCCCAGTTTCCTGCTTTGTATTCCCAAGTCCATGCTCACGTATGGTCTAGCCGTAGAGCTGATTTGTAAGATGAAACCCAGCACTCTGCATTTACCACTTTGAGATTCCTTGAAGTTAACCCAATCTTGTTTTCCAACAGTTGTAGGAAAATGACTTCTATGAATGGAAGCTGTAAAAAAAGCAGATGAATGTGAGCTCCAGAGATCCTGTGGCATTTTGATTTAACTGATTTTATTGCACCAAAAATGTCCAGAATGGTGAAAGAACAACACAGACCCAATTCTCTGTTATCTTTACTAACCCACTAGTACAAGGTCTTGTTTAGAACAAAGCGAGGAGTGCACTGGAGTTTCGTCTAATGCAATCTCATTTGTACTTAGAGCAAAGGTGTGAGTACCCAGGATGAGACAGACGGCTGTGGCTCAATGTCTGGGTTTTCTTCAAGGATTGCCAGCACCTTAATCAGCAATTATAAGTCAACTGTTTTACTTGGCTAGTCTGTGCTTCTGATTATCTATTTATGGAATTGGAAACTTTATCTATCATGATTTTTGTAGCCCAATAGATGTTGTGATGATTGATGAGATACTGTAAGCTCACCAGATGTCCTCATCCATGAAGAAAGCCCGGGGTTTTACATACTTGGCTCGGATTTCTGATTGGTCATTTTAGTCTTGGATCAGGATTTCTGCAGCCTGCTGGTAATCATTCCAAAAGGAAATTTCAACTTTTTTCCAGGAAAGTTGAAGTTTTAGAAAATGGTGATAAAATGAACATTTAAAGGTGAGAGTAGGTTACTTTAAGTAACCTAAAAGATGCTTTATGCTCTTTTTTGTTTCTTTTAAACCTCTCATTTCAGATTTTTTTCAATTAAAATTTTCATATCACTGAGCAATGAGAATCTTATTCTAGAATTTTAAATGGCATCTGAAATCTTGGTAATCAGAAATTGAAGCAACTTTTAATGTGTTTCTCTATGTATGCTTTGTTTTTACTTTGTGCTTTTTGTTTTTATCTTAGGAATTACAATCTTGGGCTAGATATTTCCTCTGTCTGCACTGTTTCATGCCAGGATCACACTTAGCTGGCCCCATGTCATTCAGACCTTAGTGAGACCCTTCTTCATGACCCACGTGAAGTAGCTCCTGATCACTCCCTTTCACATTTCCTATTCCAATTCTCTGCCTAGTGCTTATGGCCCTTGGGTAGTTCCCTTCCCTTCCCCTGCCCCCTGACAGCTTCTTTCTAGTTTTAGATGACTGCCTTGTTTAGATGCCTGTCCCCAGCTGCTCACAAGATTGTGTAAACTCCTAGGTAGTAGAGACCTTGTCTGTCAGTCACCTCTAATTCTGCCATCTAGAACAGGACCCAGAGTAGATGTACTGTCAAACATTAAATGAATTAATGAAGTGCTAAATTAAGTTTGACCTAAAGCTGCCTCCCTACATATCGTAAGTTTGGCCTAATGGTTTCTCCATACATAGCGACCTGTAATCTAACCTGATATGTAAACAGACGAACCTCCTCTTATAACAAGTAGCCGAGTCTCAGCCAATCACAGGCAGCCAACTGTCCAAACTGGATTCAAGTAAGGCAAACAACCAGCTGCAATCAATCCAGTTGTTTCTGTGCCTTACTTCCATTTCCTATACGTCACTTTCCTTTTTCTGTCCATAAATGTTATCTGACCATGCAGCAGCCCTGGAGAAGCTCTGAACCTGTTCTGGTTCTAGGGGTTGCCTGATTCGCAATTTGTTCTCTGCTCAATTAAACCTTTTTAATTTTAATTTGTCTAAAGTTTTCTTTTAACGGAAGGAATGAATTAGAAGTTTCCTAATACTTCATTGAACTCAATAGTGAAGTAATTATAATTAGTGAATGTTCCATAGAGCATCATTTAATGTTCAATGAGTGTCTGAGTGACTGAACTGCTACATCCTTAGGGAAGATGTGCTGCTTTGTACAGTCCCTTGTGTGTTTCATAAATCGTTCTCATTGAGAGTGTTTGCTTTTTCCAAATTCATGGCTCTTCCTTTGATCATATTCCTGAGTCCATCCTGAGCTCAGTCCCTGGCCTCCTTGTTTTATTTTACTTGGGCACATTTGAAATATAATATTACTATTTCAGAACATCGATGTGATTATATGACAATAGGGAGTAACCCAACACAATGACTAGTTACTGAATTATTTTTCAAGTTTTGGATTGCATTATATTGCTAAAGCAATTCACATATTCATGAAATAAATTCATGCTTATGATGTTCGAGGTACTGAGAACATATGGAGGAGAACGCAAAGTTCTTATTCTTGAGGGGCTAATGTTTTGTTGGGGAAGATAAACTTATAAACACATAATTTAATGAATTTAAAAAAATATCTTAGGACATATACATTGTTTTTTGAAAGTTTCCATGAAGGCAAGAACAAGAAAAATGTTTTCAAACAAGTGCCCACTAGACTCTTAGGCACCAGGTTCTACTCAACTCCAAGTCATTTCTACACTGATGCTTATCCTATACCGAGTTTTTCTAAGCAAGGAGGATGCTTCTGAGCAGTGTCTGGAAAATGGTAAACACTTAAAAAAATATTCAGTGAATAAATGAATAATTTTTCCCTTTGGGTTACAAAAGTACATCAAAGTTTTCCTAGTGGGTATATATTAGTAATGGTTTTTTGAAAGAAGGGAACACTGACATCAGGTGGAAAGATCTGGAGGTGGGGAGAGACTAGGGCCTGTGGGACCAGCTGAGAAAGGTCTCAAAAGGAGCCAATTGTTCTCACCCTCCTTGGAGCAACTGAGCCTCAGCATGTAGGGCACATGCAAAGTTGAGGGGTGGGTGGTTTTAGGGGAAAAAATAGAGATGTTTAGTGGAACAGGCAAGGGATATTCTATTCATAGACAATTGGGTACTGCGGATATTCTTTCTGAGTTGCTCAGAAGCATCCAGAAGCAAACACTCTTTGAATTTGAATCATCGGATTGTTATTGTTGCTCTCTGAAGTTACAACTTCCGAAATGAAATCTTTTGCTGTTTTCCCCTAAGACCTGGTATTTGTCAACCTTGGCTCCTGCTGTAGGACAATTTGGCTTGTTTATTTATTTATTTTCTTAAAGAAAAGCACTGCCAGTCCTCCTTCAATGCGACTTGTCTCTCCCCCAGCATTTCTGCTGCGCTGACAGAGATTGAACTCAGGCTGGAATCCATTTGTCAAGGCAGGTTTGGAGAAGGGAGCCCTGCTCCGTGGGGCTGCCACGAAAGTTCCTCCCGGTCTAAGCTTGTGTGGTGGCAAGTGGTGCAGGATGCTGTGGTGCTTCCTGAATCTCAGTCAGGCAAAAACTACCCTCGCTATGTACCACCTGTACTATTACTGATGTCTTTTATTAAATACACTTTAGATTTACTTAAAAAAATTATACGCTTTCTAAGCAATCACATTCATAGAATCACAGACCTTTTGTGTGCTGCTTTGTTCTTTTTTCTCCTAATGCACATGAGATAAATTTATAACTCACAAAATATGTTCATTCTGTTATCAAATAAAACTATCTTGTGTCTTCCCAATGGTACAGGACCTATGCATTGGGAAACTCTGGCAGAGTAGCTTAAAGCTTGCTGGAACACAAACCTTAATCACAGCCATGCTGGCTAAAATCCAGAGGTGGGTAAAGAATCGTGGAAGGGGCCCCTGCCTCTACCCCTGACTGCTGGCTCAGTCTGCTGGTCCACTGAAAAGGTGTAAGAGGGTCTCAAGGAACACGGAGACAAAAACACATGTATTTTTTTCCAGATAGGTGACATTAAGCACAGAAAAAGGAAGTTAAGCCTCAGCTTTGGCGTGCCAAAAGAAGAAATCATACAAGAGGCTGAGAGATCTTCTGCGTGTTTTTTGCCCAATGAGTGCACAGGTGGTGGAGCCACAACCCTGCATGAGGTACAAGAATCAATGGGGCCAAGGAGGGATTTGTGGTGCGTCGATGAGAGACTTGCATTTTCACTGGAACCTTGGCCCTGAATCTGATCTTGGCTGCTGGGGGGTGACCAAGTCTCCAGATACCTGGGGCTTCCATGTTCACATTGGCTGAAAGGCAGGGATGCATAAGTTTACAGCTCATATGTAGGTTTATAGCTCAGGCATAGGTTTATAGCTCATGAAGAATCAGGATTCTCATTGACCAAGACACTGCTCTGTTATATTTAATCTGTAATGGAGAAACTAAGTGAAAACAGACTGCTGCTTTTAGCAGCAGCTACAGGGAGAATTCAGAATGACAGAAATGTAGTTACAGTGGCACTTCGATTAATAAAACCCATGGGAAACATGCCCTTTTACAAGGAAATCATCATGTTTGAGAAAATACAAAACAAAACGACTATAAATCACAAAGTTGCTTGTGTGTGGTTTTACTTGACCGGGAAAAAAAACAAGCACCAACAAATAAAAAATCCAAGCAATCAAAAACCGAAACCCTGTTTCACAGCTTGTGTTGTAGCCTCACAGTTTGAGGTGATAGGATTCTCTCAGCAAAATTTCTTTTGAGCTGCCAGTCCTACCTTTCTGCACCTTCCCCAGCTTTCTGCCCACCTTCCCCAGCAGTCTCTCCCTCCTGAATGTGGTGGGCACTCCCTCCCAGCCCTCCAAGTTCAAGACCTTCTTTCATTTCTTCTTTCCAATCAAAACTGAGAAAAATCTGCAAACCCAAACCATTTATCTCTACTGATTATTAACTGATTATATTTTTAACTCAGCATATCTGTGAGTATGCCCCCCAGAACACAGTTTCTTACACGTCAGTGGGTGCTCTGTAACCACAAGGGAAAGGCTATCTGTCAAATATGATTAGAAAATTCTGGATTGAACAAATTGAATGGGTTCATTACTGCAGGACTTTTCAGAAACTTGAATATGTCTATGTAAATTAGGAACCCTAAGAAGAGTCTATAGCATTCAGTGTTTCCAAAACTTATTTGACCATGGTAAAAAAAAAAATTTTTTTTGAGCATCATGAGGAACTAATATTTGTCTATGTGTTAGAGGGGAAAAGAAGCAAGGCTTGCATAGAAGTCATTCTGGTGAGGGTGGTGGCAGGCATGGCAGCTGCAGTTGGCTTCCAGAGTTGGTAGTAGGTGTGATTCTATCAGCAGCACCCAGTGTCTGACACCAGGTGTGGTAGCAATGATGATATCTTCACAGACCCTGTTCTGACACATAATGTGAGCATTGTGCTGGCTGCAGAGTCTCCAGGCCATAGTTGACACTTTTATCTATCTTTCTCCATTTTCCATTTCCTGATTCTTTTGTACTCAGCCACCTCAGTTCATCAGAATTCCTTACCAGCATTAAATATCTCCATTCCTGAGGGTTCTAAAACCTATCTGTGCAGGGTTGTTGCTGTCTTCTGGTGAATTTCACCACAGACTATGGAAATATAATAAGGTCCCTCAGGGAAGCTTCCCCCATTGTGAAACAGCAACCCTGCTTGCCCTGGGTAATCACTCATCCTAATCAGCAACTTAGCATTCTTTTTTGCCTTTTTTCCTGAGAACCCCAAAATGACATAACTCAGTTTCCAATTCAATGGTGCTATTGTTGTGGCCCTGGGGGACATTACCTCTAAATCATCACAGCCCATGTGGAGGAGATGGAAGGAGACATTTTGAGATGTCTTGTTAGGAGTAATAGTGAGAGATGTTTCTGCCTCCACTTTCTGGTTTGAATATCCATACACTTTGTCAAGGGGGGAAACAACGTATATTGGTTTCTGGTTCAGCGTATATATTGTATTTCATTGGAGCTCTTCAATCTCACAAAGTGGTGTCTAAACTGAGTCTTCAATAGGCCATTCCATTATTTCATGAGGTCATCTGCTTCTGAGTGATGGGGCACATAGTAAAACTGGTGACTCTTTTTTTTTTTTTTTGAAACTGGTGATTCTTATGGGCATTGGCCCACTGTCATATTTATTTCACTACAAAGTGAGCTCCTCAATTAGAAGCAATAGTATGTATGGGTTATACCATCATGGTGATTACAGCATTCAGTAAATCCATGAATGAAGAAGCTACCAGAGGCATTGTGATCAAGAATAATAAACACAAATCCAAAATAAGTAGGGACAAACTAATCACAAAACACCTTCCCTCTCCATGATAGAATGGATACAATTAAATCAAAGCCATCAGACGCTTGACTGGTCCCGTGGGATGTGGTGCAATAGAGAGAACTTAGTATTTGGTCTCTGCTACTAGCAAATAGGACCCACAGATATGCAGCAATGTTAGCCTTGGTGAGAGGAATTCTGCACTGTTGTATAATGTCCATTCCTGTGTCCATAGCCACCTTGTTCATGAACCTACTGAGCAAGCATGGTTGGCAGGGGAAAGAGACTAATAAATACCTATTTATAGAAAGCCTCCTTCCCATTGGTGGCCCTTTGGTTGTCATTCATAGGGGACAAAAATGTCCTTGCACTATGGGTTCATTCTAATAGCTCCATGTACATGTAGCTCTTTCCCAAATCCCTTTTTCTTGAATTCCCCAAGAAACTTGATTCTTTCAAGTGCTTGACAATCTAGCTGAGCCATTAACCACTGCCTATGAATTGATAATAAATCTTACTTTAGATCTTCTCTGGTTTTAGGCAAGTGGCCCACGAAGAACTGCTTAAAGGTTCACACACTGTGGCAGTCCACTTCTGGTGCTATCAGGTTGGACAGAAGTATCTGTAAGTCAGGCTTAAAATGTCCTCTTGGTCAATTGGCCATCATGAACTTCCCACCAAACTTTGAGGTCTGTTGTCAGAGAGGTCATAACACAGCCTTTAGGAGTGAGGCTTCCAGAGTGAACC
>JAQIFY010006479.1:0-10260 GCA_028533085.1 Varecia variegata
CTCCATGTTGTCACTAGACTAGTCTTCACTCCTTTAATTCTCCCATGCTTCCTTTCTAGAGCGCTCCTGGCACCCAGGTTCAGGGGAGGAGAAAGCCTTCCAATTCTATAATTCCTGCATGGACACACATGCCATTGAAGCCGCAGGGGCTGGTCCCCTCAAACAAGTTATTGAGGAGGTGAGAAAAGTTGGGATATCGACTGTTCTGGATACGTAACATATAGGACCAAGGCATGCTTGGGGCTGCCATTTTTTTCTAGAGGGTGGGTCTTCTTCCTAAGGATTCCCTAGTTCTAGGAGGGAGATGGAGCTAGAAATGGCAATGCCCTGTGGAAGTACCAGGACCTTGGGTGAAGGCAGAGAAGGAAGGATAGATGTGGAGCCCTGGAGAGATCAAAGGACGTGGCAGAGGTCAGGGGGTGGCAGCTCTCTGAGAAAGAGAAGATCAAGATAGAGGGACAGGAGGCTCATGGATCCTATGCTCAGCCCTCCCCTCCTCTTCTTCCCAGCTTGGAGGCTGGTCCATCTCCGGTAATTGGACTTCCTTAGACTTTAACCGAACTCTGACACTTCTCATGAGTCAGTATGGCCACTTCCCATTCTTCAGAACCTACTTGGGACCTCATCCCTCCTCTCCACACATGCCAGTCATCCAGGTGAGGGGTGCACTGGCAAAAACACAGGTGGGCCTGGACCTACTTCAACTCTAGCCTATCACCTCTTAGAGGAAGGCTGCAGGTTGGGGAGACAGGACAAATATGCAATGTAGGGACCAGCCTTATCTTAAGGGAAAATTATTAATACGAGAGTCAAGAACACTAGGTGGGGGTGGGAGATGGAGCAGCAGGGCCAGTCCTGGGAGGATAGAAGTAATTCTGGTCCTCCTTCCTGCTGATCTGAATTAATGCCAGAGCCTCTTAACTAGTCTTCCTATCTCCAGCATCTCTTTCTTATTTACTCTTTATTTCTGCCAACTTTCTAAACCAAGAGCTAACTGTGCTGTATTGTTTATATCCAAATGCCTCCAGGTCATCAGGATCTAGTCCCTAATCCTTAGCAAAGCATTGCAAGTACTTTGTGAGCCGACCCCACACTTCTCCAGCCTTATCTCCTGCATGTTCCTCTTCCCCTAACACCCTAAGCTCTGCTGACTCACTGGTAGCTCCAAGAATATTCCTCTGTTCTTTGCATATGCTGCTCCCTTTGCCTGCAACAATCCCCCGCACTCAGCCTAGAAGACTCTTCTATATTTTCCAAATGTTGGCTTTGGTTATCATCTCTTGTAGGAAGTCTTCGTTGACATCTTAGCTATGAGTTAGGTGAAGGCCTTCTCTCCTCCCTCCCATTTCCTCCCGCTCTCTGCATTTAACATTCTGTACTGAAGACCGTGAGCCTCCTCAGCCCAGGACCATACTTATTCACCTTTGTTCCTCAGGACCTAGAACAGGGCCAGGCAGCCAGAGGCCCACGCCAGGTATTTATTGAGTGAGCCACTATTAATAAATAAGAACATTGGCGCCATCACTGTCGTGGTAAGCAATGTAATGCTATCTATATATTTTGCCCCTACTCTCAAAAATTCCACAAAATTATAAGAGAATGAATATATAAGAAGAACTGGTAATCAGTATGAGGTATTCTAAAATTTAGTTCTAAAAAGTGTGCTCAAGAGTTTAACTGGTGTGGCTTGTAGGGGTCAGTTAAGATCTGAAGCAGCTGAGGAAAGGCTCAGCGAGGAGAGCGTGTGAGCTGAGCCTTGAAGCACGGTTGGCTCGCACAGGTGAAGGCGGAGGTGGAGCTGCTCAGGGCTGGACCTGGCGTGGTGTGACTCCTCTGTGGGGTCAGTGAGGAGACAGGTCTGTTTAACTGAGGACTTGCGGGTGGGAGAGGGTGAAGTAAGGCTGATGACATGAGGTTGGGCCTGATTATTTCTGGCCTAAGAAGCCAACAGAGGTGATAACTTTTGACATTAATAGGAAAAAAAAACCAAAACCCCGCTACTGAGGCCATTCAGATATTATGGTAGTTGTGCATAGAGCTCATGGTGAGTTAGCAGGTCAGCCTGGAGGCGATGAGGAATCTAAATGTGCACCCCGAGGTCCTGCAGTAGGGATACAAGTGGGAAGGAAGAACAGGCATAGGATTTAGGCAAGTTCACCCTAGTGGTGATGGTGTTTCTAGAGGACTTTGTGACTGATTGACTACAAATAAAGGGAATGGAGGAATCACAAAACGATTTGATGGGAGTGGGAGGAGGGTGGTTACCCTCCACCAGCTTGTGCCTGGACAGACTCTTGGGGGAAGAACAGGTGGAGAGGGTGGATGTGGCAGGAGCACCCCAAGGAGGGGACGGGGGCAGAAGGGAGCCAGAGAGAGTAGGAACACGCAGACAGGCAGGAGCTGGACCCGCAACGACGGGCCACAGAGGAAAGAGGAGGAGCACCAGGAAGGAGGGGTCATCTCGGACTCCAGAGATTTCCAAGCTCAGAGAATGAGGAATGAGATAGTGTGCCAACAGTTGTGGAAATGGACAGACTGTATGGAATGAGATAAGGAAGCTGAAACAATGGGCATGGATGCCTTTTGTTCCCTAAACTTTGGACATAAAATGAGACAAAAGGGTCAAGTGAAAGTGTTTTGAGGATCGGGGACAAGTATATAGCTCGAGGTGGGAGTGGAATATTGAAATTGGAGAAGGTAAAAGAGAGCGTGGAAGCAAAGATCTTCAGAATAGAATCATGGGCTGAGCAGGCCCAGAGCTCAGGTGAGGTCTGTGTGGCATCTCAAGAAGGACCTTCAGAAGGTCCCCAAAACCCAGTGTCAAGAGAAATAGTATTTTAATGAATATCCCTAAAAAATCAAAAGCAATGCAAAAATCTGTGATGCATATAATATCAAATTTTTGTTCAACATGGATTTTTTTTTTTTTTAAAAAGTCATACTTTTTTTTTTTTTTTCCAAAATGTGACAAAACTCTATTGTGGACCTTTGTTAAACACTTACAATTTTTTTCAAAATAATCAGAAATACATTGAGGACTTTCTTGAACACATCCATAATTTTTTCAAAATGGATCAGAAATATGGGTTGATATTTTGGGGAAAAAGTCCATGATAAGCCAGGTTTTGAGATCTTATTTATCATAGATTCTTTTGTATTAATTTTTATTTTTTAAATATTAATTAAAATATTTATCTTGATTACTGAATTTCAGACACTTCTTAAATTTTGCACCTGAGATGGGTGCCTCTCCTCCCTTGTCCCAACCCTGGCCCTGGTACAAGGGGTGGGTCCCTTCAGGGTGCCAATTATTATGCTTCTCTCCTACTAAGCATCCCCAAGCTTGTTAATACTCACTGTCCCACCACATTTGCATGTCTGGACTCTCACTCCTTCTCTGTGTGCTCTGCATGCCCGTGCCCTATGGCCATCTTCCATGGAACACTCCCCGGCTCCCACACCACCCTCTCTGCCCCCTATTCTCCCCCACCTCTCTCCAGTCTCTCTTGTGTCCAGATAGACCAGCCAGAGTTTGACGTTCCCCTCAAGCAAGAGCAGGAACAGAAGGTCTCTGCCCAGGTAAGGTGGTGCGTGGACGAAGGCCCTGCCCTCTGAGACCAGGAGAAAGGGAGGAACCTCCAGAACCCATGACCCAGGTTGCCCTTCTCCAGATCTTTCGGGAGTACCTGACTTACCTGAACCAGCTGGGAACCTTGCTGGGAGGGGACCCAGAGAAGGTGCAAGAACACGCCTCCTTGTCCATCTCCATCACCTCGCAGCTATTCCAGTTTCTGAGGCCCCTGGAGCAGCGGCAGGCAGAGGGCAAACTCTTCCAAACGGTCACTATTGACCAACTCCAGGTACCTCAAACAGGGGACGGGAGGATTGTGGACACAAGGGTCTCTCGCCCAAGCTTCTCTTACCTCCTTTTCTCCTTCCTCCTAGTGCCTTAACTCCTAGCTCCTTTCCACCCCCAACTCTCTAGGGCCCCAGCCCCCTTCTCCAACCAGCCCCTTCCCCTCTTTCTCTCAAGCTCAAGGGGAAGCCCTTTCCCCTTCCTTCTCTCCTCTTTTCCTTTTCCCCCTCAGCGTTGTGTCCCTCCTCTAAGGAAATGGCCCCTGCCATCGACTGGTTGTCCTGCTTGCAAGCCACATTCGTACCGATGCCCCTGAGCCCCTCCCAGCCCCTCGTGGTCCACGACCTGGAATATTTGAAAAACATGTCGCAACGGGTGGAAGAGCTGGTGTTGACACAGAGGTTTGCCTCGGGTGGGATTGGGGAGGCCATGGAAATGGAAGGACAGGCTGAGGACCCGTAGGACTCAGGGACTCGGGAGACCTTGGGGAACGCAGGCTGGTAAGGGCCTCCCAGGGAGATGAGAGGGACCCGCTCTCTGCGGGCCAGGGAGGGGTGGGTGTGAGAGGAGAGGGGATGGGGGAGACCAGAAGGATTCGAGGCCTGGGAGCACACACACCAAGTGGAGGGTCCTGGGTCAGCCAAGACACGGGGGCTGCTGGGCACAGCAGCCTGTAGGGAGCCTCTGAGCCGCAGGATATGCTGGAAAGTCAGATATGGGGCATCTGAGGGCCTTTGCATCTCCTCAGCAGCTGAGGGCTGCGGGCAGGAGGAGCAGGCCCGTGAGATGAGGAGATGGAGGTGGTGAAGGCTGGGGCTGCTCCCAGGAAAGCAAGCTGGGGGTGGGGGCATCTCTCAGCTGTGGGGAGAGGATTCTGGAGCCCTTGCTGGGAAGAATATCTAAGATCATTTCTGCTGGGATCAGGCAGTCACGGAGGGTGGGGCACATGAGCGTGTGGTTCTACACTGGGCTCCCCACCTCCTGGGATACTGTGTGGCCACCACCCAAAGGCAGCGGCTCCTCCCAGGGGCTTGGACTCAAGGCGCTTCTTCATCGTAACTCAGTGGCAGCAACATCTGGAAATCCTTTTTGAGAGAGGCAAATAATCACTCATGGGCAGTGAGCAGGTTTACATGAGGGTCCGGTGCAGCTCTAGTAAGGGAATGGCCAGAGGGACACAGAGGAGTCACTGAGTCCAGCTGTGCAGTGCTTAAGAGATGTGTGTGCGGATGAGCTGAGATTTCTTGGTCGTGGAGGTAGATGGGTCTGTTTCATTACATCTGAGCCCAGCCTTCATCCAGCCCAGGGCCTTCTTTCCCTGTGGCCTTGAAGGTTGCCTCTTTATCTAGTTCCTTCTTCTGTCGTTCCCCAACTCCTCCCCCAACTCACTGCAAGGAAAGCTCTTCTTGACTTGCTTGCACGTCCAGATGGTTATTCTTTATAAATACAGAGGAGAAGGACCTGCCTTGGGGAGTATCAGGGTGACTTTTACAAGGGGCAGCTTTTCCTGGGGCATCCCTGGAACCCTTATGTGGGTCTCTTTTGTCTCCATAGGGACTTTCTGCAGAGCCACATGATTTTGGGGCTGGTGGGGACGCTTTCTCCAGCCCTGGACAGTAAATTCCAGGATGCACGCAGAGAGCTGAGCCAGAAACTTCGAGAACTGACAGAGCAACCACCTTTGGTGAGGAGCAGAGCGGGTGTATTTTTCCACATTGGGGGCTAGAAGAGTATCTTCTCTTTGAGGACTGAATGCTGGTGTGTCTCTATCAGGGAGAGGGGCATGATGGTAGATGCTCTCTGTGGAAGCAGGCAGGTTGGACAGATGAAGCTTCACTTGAGAACCAAGGTACCAGGTGCCAGAACCCATCTCCTGGCCTGGCCACCTCTCTGGCCTCTTGCTGAGTATTAGAGTTTAATTATAAAACTCTGAAGTTATCAAGGACTGCTCTTCCTTTGCCATGAGCCTTACACTATTTTCTGTTATCCTGAGCTCTATGACTTGAGGACCTCGACCTAGAGCTTGGCATTTTCTGGGATGAGAGGCACATGTGGCAAGCAGTGGCCTTCCTTCAGTCTCGGCGATTCCATGTTTTATATTCAAAGGTGTTTTACAAAGAGTTCATCCCTGACATCCAGAGGGGTGGGTCTGTTGGGCTTCATGGTACAGACTCTGATATATTTGTGCAGGGTGCTGGGTAGTAAATGCACCTCACTACCCAGAGTCTACTTATAACATAAGATGCAGAGATGCTTCTTCACTGAGAACCTTCAAATCCTAAGTCAGACCTCCAAATACAAGCAGAAGTATCTAGTACATTGGATACAATCTCAGTGAAGGCCTCAATTTAATCTTGACAATCACTGGGTTTTCTTAGTAGTTTGTGGACCATTTCTCTGCCTTGGAGAAACTGTCCGCTTTGGCAACCTGAAACATCTGTGGAATTCAGAGAAGAGGTGTTCACAGGGACTAAAATGTAGTTAATGCTTCTTGAGAGCATATAATGTGCTAGACATTTCTTAAGTCCTTTAGATCTATTAGCTGGTTTAATCCTCACAATTCCTTGAGGTACCATGGATACCATTTTGTCCTCGTTTTAAAGATGAGGAAACCCAGGCACAAAGATTAAGGAGCTTACTCAAGGTACTATAGCTAGTAAGTTGGCAGATGGAGGATTTGAACTCTGGCTGCAGGGTCTGTGTGCTTGTTCATTGTACCGAAAAGCACTACTCCTTAGAGCCCTCACCTCAAGTCCCAGGAAGCCTCTACCCAACTTTTCCCTTGTTTCAGATGAGGCAGAACAGAGCCCAAGTTCTCTTGGTTGGGGTTGCCACGAAATCACTGGTGACAAACAGTGTCCCATAAATCCCAGCACGATGGCCCCATGGCACTTATTGGAGGGTGTAAGACTGCAAATGTCGGATCTTACCTAAAGAGTGTATACTAGAAGGCTTACACATCTGAAGTCTTTTTCTTCTCCATTAAGCTACATAATTGACCTTGGGCTTAAAAGCTGAGTCAAGCTCTGTCAACAGATAGTTACGTTGTTGTGAAGCCACTTTACCTTTCTGGAACAGCAGTATAAAATATGACACAGAGCAATAATGATAACAGCTGATATACACTGAGTAGTTACGGTCTGTCAGCACTTACTGTAGATTATTTTATTTAACCTTCCAGAAACACCTGAAGATTTCTAATCCCCATTTCACAGGTGCAAACGTAGGCTCAGAAAGGCCAAGGTACTTTCCCCAGACCATACGGCTCATAAGTAAAGGAACAGACTCGAAAACAGATCTGTTTGGCTAATGAAGTCATGTTTTTTAACCACACCCTGTCCAGGATTGAGAAATAAGTGGCTGCTACAAATCAGGGATTAGTAAACCTTCCTGTAAAGGGCAAGGAAGTAAATGTTTTTGGCTTTGTGGTCTGTGTGGTGTGTGCCACAGCCACTCAAGTAGGTCTTTGTAGCACAAAAGCAGCAATGAATGGGCATGGCCGTGTTCCTAGAGAACTCGGATTTGCACGACAGAGACTGCTGGGGTTCCCCAGAGGGAGAGATCAGAGAGCGTTCTGGACGATCAGTGGGGTCTCTGTGCAGGAGGCAGAACTGAGACAGTGTATACAGAGAGGAAGGAGTTCTCTGACACCTCGTTGGGATGGGGCATGAGGCAGATTGGCTAAAACTTGGTGTGGTATGACAACCCTCTGGGTGGCTCTAGCTGAGCTGACTTGCAGGGCAGGCCGTGCCCACTGCTGCCGCTGCAGTGTCCCCCCCGCCACCGAGTGTTTGACAATCGACAAGGAGGCCAGGGCCCCGGGAGCAGAGTGGACGGGATAACAGTGGGGAGGACACCAGAGCAGGAAGGGGAGGACCACATGGCATCTGGTAGGTCACTGTAGGGACTTGTGCACTTCTCTGCAGGAAATGGGGACATGCAGAGGGATTTACCTATTTTATGTTTTAAAAGAACATGTTATAAGGCTAGCAGTGGGGTCTCCTGCCTGATGTGTGATGTCGGGGGAGGTGTGGAGCCAACGACAGCACCAAGGTTTTGACCTTGATTTGATCACACTCTATGGTTCCAGTCAATGATCACAGACTGCTGACCATATTCTCCTGAATGAATTCTAATTTATATGCTTTTCTTAAAAAGACTGTTCAGCCTCATTATCTGACCAGCTTTGGTTGGTTGGTTTTGAATATAGCTACAGTCACTGGAAAGGGCCGTCGAGCCAGGCCTTTCTCTTAGGAAACTTGGGAAGCTGGGTTTGGGGAAGTAAAAGAAGAACTTTACATTTGTGCTGATTAAATGTGAACTATTTATATTCAGCCCAACATCCCAATTTATCCCAGTCACTTTAACCTCTTTTTTAGTCATTCACTAGGCCATCCCTGGGTCATTTGCAGTTCTGTCCAGTGTATCTCGGTGCAGACCACTGTTAAGATCCTGAAGGGGGAAGGGCAGTGGATCAGGTTATTGAAGACTTAGCTGTAAATTTATCCATTCATTTAGCAACAAGGATTTCTGGAGCACCTTCTATATTCCAGACACTTCTGTAGGCACTTGGGATACAGCAGTGAACAAAATAGACAAATATCTCTGCCTCAGACATATGTTTTAGTGAAGGAAGAAAGTTAATAAATTAAATAAAATATGCTAGGTAGTGTTATGAAGGAAAGCACAGTGGGAGATGAGGAACAGGAATGCTAGGTGAGGAGTAGGTACGGTTCCCAGTAGGAAGGGCAGGGCAGGCCACATGAACCTGGAGTCATTCATCAGTGATGTTTAGTCATGGTGCAGCCAAATGAGAGTCCACCTAAATCATGCTATCATTCAACATCGATTTCTCCTTCCAATTCACTAGGACTTAATCTATACCAAATGCCTCGCGTAAATCAAGAGGATGCCAACAGAATGAGGTAGTACTTTAGAATATGCAGAGTCCTTTCTGGGTATTATTTCACCTGATCCTCTCATCTGGAAGGGAGATAGAACTGATAATACTATTTTCATTTTGACAGCTGATATAGCTGAAGCACAGGGGTTTAAGTTCATAAACCACTCTTAGTAAAAGTTGAGTCCTCTGTCCCGTGGTTGTATGGTGGTGGCCCTTAAGGATGAATTTAGTCTATAGATGTGTTTTGTCAGTCTTTAGAGTCTCTTGCAAACTTTGAATTAATCATCAACATTCAAAAATTAGGAGACGGCCTGCCGGTGTTCAGATTTCCAGCCCCTGGGTGTGTGGAGCTGAGGAAGGGCAGGGCCAGCCTTCCCCATGGCAGCCGCTGGCTGCAGCCCAATGGCTCATGGCTGGATTTGAGTTAGTGGCTCCTGGTCTGCTGTATACCCCAGTTTGATGAGCCTTTTAGCCAGAGGAATTGTTATTATTTTGGCTTTATTTGTCCTTGGTGATCCCACCATGGATGGCCCTTAGTAGTTACCCATTATTTTCCAAGTGTTCAAAAACTGTCCATTTAATGATTCATTCTAGAAATTGTATTTAGAAATTAACATTAAAGATCTCGAAAATTGACTTTCACCCTGTGGAAAATTGGTCGAATTCTTGCTTCCCTCCAGACTTTTTAGAATTTTCCTGGTATTTGTTATTTCTCAAATATTTTTATTCCTGGTTCTGAGGTTATATTTGCAACTTTTTTTTTTTTTTTGGTGCCCTAAAATTAATCCACTGAACTTCATTATCTTGGGTTTGAAGTATTTCTTCCATCCTTCATATTTTGGAGATTTTTTTTTGCCTCTAATTCTATTTCTTTCTCTCTCTTTTTAGTGCTCTCTTTCCAATCAATGTGGTAGACTCTATCATTCCATGTCTCGAGAGAGAGCTGCAGCGGCAATCTGAGGTGGCCTCTGTATTCTCTGGTAGCTAGGTCCCAGGGCAGAGGATGTTGGAGGAATGGTGGGACCGCAGAGGAGGAGAACAGGAAAGAACTCAGGAAGCAGGGGATGTGAAAAGGGCAGGCCCATCCACACTAGGAGCTGCCCCAGGCGAGGCCACAGTTGCTGAGAGGCAGCCCCAGAGCCAAGCTCCGCGGGGGGGGGGGCGGGAGGAGGACACTGACAGTGGCTGGCAGAGCCCCTGCTTGACCCAGTCGCTGCTATCAGACCCAGATTTCCTCCCCCTTCCTGTTTGCTGTTCACATTTGTGTTTCAGAGCTCCAACTAACACACCACAGAGAGTGTGTGAGCCCCTTCTCATGCGAGAAGAGGCTAACAGACCTCAGGGGCGGGCTCTAGAACACACAAATGTGGACGGCCAGGTCTGGAGCAACCTCCAAAACGATAAACTCTGCAACCGGTGGGCCCAGGAGTCTCTCCCTCAGCGACCACCAGTTTGTGTTCCTCTAGCGGGTGCTCCTACACTCCCTCCCCGACCTTAGACC
>JAQIFY010000648.1:0-14885 GCA_028533085.1 Varecia variegata
AAAAAAAAAAGTATTGGAGGAATGACATTGAAATTAAGGAAAGGGAAATCTGCTTGGATGCTACTTCTAGCATAGGATTGGCTTTTGACATTCGTAGCCATATAGTTTGGCTACATCTTAGAGAACACATTCTTTTTCTGGAATATGCCTCACTTCCCTACACATTAAGAATGCTGGCAGTTTCAAAGAAAACCAAAGAGTAGACAGATGGTGTTATGAAAAAAAATTTATAGACCTAAATATGAAAACCCTGGCAAGGAAAGAATGTCGCCAACCAAAATCAGAATCATGTTTTAGTGAAATTGAAGATTTATTTTGCCTAGCACACATGAAGAATTACCTAGGAATTATGGAACTATACTATGAAAAGTAAACATTTAGTTTAAAGGATCTTTAAAAAAAAATAGCTACACTTGGCTATCCCCCCAAAAAATGCACAAAAAGAAGTGCTGGCCTAGTACATAATTCAGTAAATCTCTAAACCCAATACTTGTGAAGAACTTTGAAAAAGTATAAATTATAAATGAATTATAAGTATTTTCATAACTACATGGTTTTTTATCAGTTAGTTGTTTTCTTTTTGCTTGTTTTTTGTTTTTTTATTTCAGAATATTACAGCAGTATAAACGCTTTGGTCATATAAATTGCCTTTCCACCACCCAAATCAAAGCTACAAGCGTGCCCATCCCCCAGACAGCACGCACAGCACCCATTAGATGTGAATTTACCCATCCCCTACTCCCCTCTGCCACCTGCCGGGTCCCTGATAAATATTACTTCCATTACATGTAGTTCTAAAACGGGTAAAACACATACAATTACGCTGTAATGGAAAACAGCATCCTGGGTATTTTTTAACATGAGACATATTAAAAACAAACAAAAGAAGTCTTGATACATCAAAGTATCAGGAATTTGAGAATTTTTATATTGGTGTAGTTTTAGCTTTGTGCACTGCTTTTAATAATTAAGTTACCATATATTTGACTAATTCTGAATCAATGTGAATTTTTAAAACTAGTAAAAAAAAGGTCATAAATAGAAAATATATGATTAACAATTTATTCTTCCTTTTCTTTGTATGCAAGTTTTTGAACCTAATAAGCATATACATAAAACTTTCAAATTATTAATCTAGGAGTTAATTCCAAGGAGCCTTCGCAGACAATATTCCCAATACTTTAAAAATTTGCTTCACCAAAATGTATAAACACTAAAGTGTCATCTGGACAAGTGTCCTAATTTACCTTTGACAGTTATCATTTTTTGAAATACCAATGACTATTACACTATTAGACTTATGATTCATAACTATTCATTTCCTATAAGAATGATAACACCCTTTAGGAAAAAGTGTGAAAAGACATTGAGAGAAATGAGAAAACACTTTATACTGGCAATTCTGACACCTTTTCAAAATTCTAAAGAAAACTGTGAATAAACTATCCACTTAGAAATCATGCTTATTCAATTCAGCTTGCAGGTAAATAATGGAAACATTTGTGAACACAAGCATGAAACTTCTTTAAAGTGAGATATAAAAGCAACTTGAATAAATACATAAACAACTTGAACCTATATCTTAAATCTCAATTTTACCTAAAGGGCAATAGAAAAATATCAAAAATTTTCATACAAATTGACCATTTATGGTGAAAAAAATACAAGCACAAACTAGAGATGTCTTCAAGTATTTCCTCCTAAATTTTAGATAAGCAGCTGTCTAACCGACGAACACGGACAAAATTAAAATACTTTCAATCCTGTAGATTAGAATGTACATAATGCCTGCTCTCTGGCCCAAATACCAATCCAAGTGAATGGCCACTGTCTGCTAAGAACCTAGACTCACCCTCAGCTTCACCTTTCTTCCACCTCGTTACTCCTTCTCTCAAACCACCTCCACTCCTACCCTCAACGTCTCTTCCCTGGACACTTGAATTTGTTCTCTAGGTGACATCCAGCACCAGTCCAGTGCTGGACTAGTTTCTCTGGCTCTGGTGCTAGAGCAATTCTCAGGATAAGTAACAGAGTGATTTGATTGACACCACACACACAAAAATATTACTTCACTGGTTACACTCAACCCTTTAACCTGGCTTTGTACAATCTGGTCCTTGCCCCCCTCCCCACCCTCATTTCTCGCCACCCCTACCTCATCATCATTTATATTCTGGTAATCTACCTGCTGTCTCCTAAATGATCTACAGCTTGCACTCCTGGGTTTCAATCATGATATTTTTCTGCCCAGATTACCCTTGTCTTCAAATCGTCTTCCTTGAATCTTAATGTAGGCCTTAAGAGAGCAGGAAGTTGGTCTTTTTTGACTGCCTGATCCCAAGTCCCTGGAACAGTACCTGGTTCACAGTAAGTGCATGCAAAGTTTTCAAAGCTAGGCCTAAAATGAGTACGTATCACTTCCATTTATATTCCTTTGTCAAGAATTTAACCATATGACCACACCTAACCTCAAAGCAAGCTGAGAAATGTAGTAAAGTGTGTACATAAGAAGAAAAAAGTAGACTTGGGTGAGCAATGAGCAGTTTCTGCCACACCAGACTATCATGCAAATATAATAGCAGCAGAAAAAAAATACAAATGTGCAAAAACTAAGGAAAAAAGCTGATTTTTTTCTTGAAATAAAAACCTACTAGAAGCTAAACTTAAATCAATTAGAAAATAAATGCAAAAAAATGGACAGTGAGCATTTAATTAGAGAGCCTTTAGGTATCTAAATGTTTTAGGAGTGATTATATCAATCTTTTATGTATGTATTATAAAATTGTACTCTTTAAACTATTTCACAATATTCTTTTTAAGATATAATACTGTATAATATAAGTAAAATATTAATAACAAAAGGTAGCACACAAAAAATCTATGGACCAGTCTTACTCATAAAATATCAATGCAAGAATCCTAAATAAAGCATCAATAAATAGAATACACAACAGATTGAAAGAATGAATCACCATATCTATAAGTGGAATTAACTCAAAGAATGTAAGAATGGTAAATATTAGGAATCTATTGAGATAAATCATCATCATAAAAAATTAAAAAAAAATCATATTATCATCTGCCATGGACACTAAGAAGGCATTTGATCCCATTCCAAATCAATTTGTGATAAAAGGAAAAACCCCTTAACACATTGATACTACTTTGCTGTGCTAATCCTTAAATGTAATAAATCAATAAAAAATTATACGGTTATATTATATAACTGGAAAAGTTAAGAAAATTTACTAAAAATTTAAATAATTTTAATTATTGGTATAAAATTAATTTACAAAATTAATGGTCATCCTGTATACAAAAAAATAATCAGTAAGAAAAGACTTTGTTTAAATATCAGCTGCTAAAAATAAATAAATAAATAAATATCAGTTGAAAGGACTAAAAACCTACAAATAAACATAATAAGAAAAGTTCAAGATTGTATTATATGAAGTTGTAAAATTTTGTTTGTGAAGGTACCAAAAAGAAGATGTGAATAAATGAAAGAGCATAACTTGCTCTTGTCCTGGAAGACTCAATATCAAAATGAAATCAATTCACCATAAAGAAATCATAATCTCATGAAATTTCAAAAAATATCAGTAGATATTTTTAATAACTAGACAAAATTATTTCTAAAGCCCAAATGGAAACAGAAACTTGGTGAAATAAAACAGAAATTTCTAGAAAAAGAGAAATAATGAGTGGGGATTATGTTTACCTGACATTAAAGTATATAATCAAGTTACAATAACTCGAGGCATACGGTATTGATGCATAAAAAGACATAATAAAACAGGAGGATGGTAGGTCCGGAGGCAGACGCAAATACATACTAGATTTAGTAAGGCCATATCTTGTGATACAGCCATTTAAATGACAAGAGTTCAATTTATGAAGAGTTTCACTTAATACCCCTGCTTTGGCTTATTAAGATTTACGTGTATGTACAACAACCAGTTAAGATTCTCTCTGAAGAGCACAGTACTGTGAAATTATAGCCAACATACAGACCTCTTCGGAGTTGCATATTTGGTGTATGCTCTGTTAGATTTTCCTCTCAAAATACTCTAGTACATAATAATAATAAGTTCTTTATTTACATTAATTTTATTGATATTTTTGCCTTAAAATTCAATTACATAAACATTGAGAATCACATTAATGCTTTGTTTATGAGGTTGCTCTTAAGAACACAACATATAATATATGTAATAGTTATGAAAGAGATGAATGCATAGAGGTACACAGCCATAATTTAGAGAAATTAACTCAAGAAACCTATTTTCGCTATGTCATGTTATGATAACTAAATATTAATTAAAGTTACTGTATAAATTTCAATGGGGTTTGAGGTTGTTTCAGCATAAAATATTTTAGTTTTGAGACTCAGGAAACTACACAATTTTTTACCATTGAAATAATTCTAAGAAAATTTTCTTCTTAGAACACATTGCCTTCATAATACACAGGAAGAATTCTACCATTATAAAGGGAGCGTTGTGCATAGAAGAGGGGTGGGTATGGTTTATTCAATAAATAGACAAATGGGTCACTATCTAGAAAATGATGAAAATTGTATTCCTAGTTCATTCCTTACACCAAAATGAATTCCAGATGAATCAATGATTTAAATGTAAAAATGAAATCATAAAAGTTCCAGAGAAAACGTGATTCCTCATGTTTTCACTATAATCTCAGAGAACATATGCATGTCTATCTTCTTCACAGCTGTAACCCCAGTACCCCAGCCTCACATACTGACACATATTTGTTAAATTAAAATGAACTGACTTAAATACCAGATCTAAAAGGAGTAAGACCTATGTTCTATGTAGAGTTCATGAAATATAAAGAATATTCTGCTAAAGAGTCTTTGGGAAAACATGGCATTGCATATAGGAGGAAGTGATTAAATAAATTTGGGACATAGACACACTCAGACCTCCAGCTGAGAGAAGTCAAAGGTTTCCTGACAGTGGAAAGAGCCCTCCGCCAAAATCCTGCCCTCTCCTGCAGCAGAGAGGTCCTCAATTCAACACATCTGCCGCCCTCAGCACCTGCCCAGCCGAGTTTTAGCCAATGTGTTTCCCATTCTGGCTCCCTGGCAGGCCTCCAGAAGGGTTGCTTTTGGTGACTCCATCCGCCAGTAGACGTAGAGTACGTCACACAGACAAGCTTGTCCAGGGCTCTGCAAGGGTGAGCAGGCAAATGCTTTAAGGATGACCTGGTGTGAAGCTTCAAGTGGAGTGGTAACGCTATGGACTGCTGAGAAACAGCAGCAGCAGTCAGACCAGCTCAGCAGGAAGCTGTTAGGATTGGGGCAGCTCATTTTGAGCAAAGGAATCTGTGCAGTTGAGGCTGAGACAGCTTTACCAACAGTGGCAGGCTTTGTTCACGAGACACAATAAGCTCTGTGTGGTTTCGAGAGGGAAGGATCACAGGTCCCAAATTGATCTTTTCCAACCCCCCTGAGCACACGACCATCATCAATCAGTGCTAAAAACTATACAAAGAGCATCTGTGGCAGATTTTGGATTCACAGCAAAGGCCTTATGCTTGGTATGACACTTGAAGCTTCTCCAAGAGGAAACTCTGCTGGAAATTTCCGCACAACACCAATTGCCCCAGCTCAATGTTCACTTTTTCTAACATTGGCACTATAGATTGATCATCCTACAAATGTTTCATAAAGGTGCACCATGAGCCCAACGTAGTGCTAGTCCCTAATGAGGACATGAAGATTTTAAAGACACATACCTCAGCCTTCTAGGAGCTTAAAAAGATCTCATCATAAAAATAATTTACATCATATTAAATATAATATTTGGGAACAACACAACACAGAAGTGTGGTAATGATGATAATTCCAATGAACACAAGTACAGAGAAAGGAGAAATACAGATAGGGAAGTAGGATGTGCTCTGGGCCTTAGGGGGAAGGAAGGCAGAATGGATAGGCAGAGGGGGAAGAAAGAACATTGTGTGTAGGAGGAACAGAATGAGTGGGGGCTCAAAAGCGGAGGAGAGCTGGCATGAAACGAAGGTCATAGCATCTGGTGAGAATTCGTGAATCTGTGTCTACAGGGAAAATATTTGATGCTAACGATTTTGTCTTGGGTTTTCATTAATCTGTCAGTCCACTGCACCAGGCTAACTTCCCAATCCATCCCATATTATTTGAAATAGCTTCTTGAAAATAACAAGTTGGATTGTTACTTAAAATCAAATTGTAGAGCTATGAGAGATCATAACACATAGCTAGGCCATCATCTCATTTCATGGGTTTGGAAAGGATGCTCTATAAGGTCATAGCTAGTTACTGATAGCTACCAGGTCTCCAGATATCATCATTCATGGATCTTTTTCTCTAAGCCAGATTTCTTCACATATTAAGCCTGGGAGCTTTTCCCTCTGGTCTATTTCACCAAAGATTGTATTCCATAAGAGCAGGGACAACCATCAACTTTATTTATCACAGAGTAATTCTTAAGCACCAACTATGTGCAAGGCATTAGATATATGATAAATGATATAAAAACATAAAAAAGTAACAACTATTTTCTTTCTTGTATTCATAGTGCTAAAATCCAAATGGATGTTTTTTTCAATAACTAATAAGTATCTTCTAGGTATTATATATTATGGTAGAATCTGAGAATCCAAAATAAGATGTGGGGAAAGAGGTAGAAACACATAGAGAGAGTCTACTGCAAAACAGTCTGTCAGGTGAGATGACATCAGTGAGCTGTGGGGCCTGAGCAACCCTGGGCAGAGATAATTAACCCAGCTCCTGTTTGGGGAGAGGGATGACCAGATGTCAGAGGAGTCTTCATGAAGGAGGCAACCTCTGACTTTGGCCTTAAAGAATGAATAGAAGTGACCCAAGTAAAGGAAAAGAAGGTGAAGGCACCAGTGAGATCAAGGCATAGAAAAGCAAGGCAATGTGGGGTGTTCAGAGAGCTGAAGCTGTTTAATATTGGTGAAACATGGTACTACAGTCCAGAAGTGATAAAAGAAGAAACCATTGAGAAAGCCATAGGCCAGACCTTCAGGGGCCTTGCACATCAGGTCACAGAGCTTGGTCTTTATTGTGAAGGCTATAGGGACCCATGGAAAAGCTTAAAGTAGGGCAGTGACATGATCAGGTAGACTACTCTGGTATTTGATGAAGATAACATCGACAGCAGGAAAACCTGTGAGTATCACACCAGGCAAGAGATGATGGTAGAATGACAGATGGTATTTTTTTAAAAAAAGAAGTACCAATTTAAAGAGCATTTTGGAGGAAAATTTAATAGGATTTGGTGTATGAATAAATAGAAATGATTGAATGAAAAGGATAATCAAGGATGATTCCTGAGCTTCTAACTTGTATGACTTGCCACCACCAGCTAGAGAATCCTAGAGAAGAAAGATGATTTAATCTGGAGGTGTACTGAGCTTGAGATGCCTTTGGAGCACTTGTTTGGGGATGTCTAACCCACAGATAAATAAATCTGAAGCTCAGAGGAAATAACTGTGGAAGTTACCAACCTATGAGTAGTAGTTAAAGTCTTGAGAGTAGGTGAGAAGAAAATGTAAAATGACAAAACAAGTGAGCTAGGAATGAAGCACAAAGAAGGAGGATTATTAAGGTATGGGTAGAAGACAAGGGACCAGTAAGACATGGAGAAGGAATGGTCAGAGAGAATTTACAGGAAACACAGGAAAGTACAGGAAGGAAATATATAACACCATTTCAGTACAACAGGGAAATCAAATAACATAAATCTAGAGGTGTCCATTAGATTTGCAAGCAGTAATTCATGGGTGACTATAACAAGATCTATTTTTTAAAAAAGTGGTGGGAACAGAAGGCAGTTTGCAGTGAGTTACAGTAATTGGGAGGTGAGGAAATGAAGACTATGAATCATCCGCATTTGGGTTAAGAAGAAAAGGAGAGATTACATGCTATCTTGAAGGGGATGCAGTGTCAAAGAAGAATTTTTTAAAAGATGATCAATGTTTATGGGCTAAGGATAAAGATTCAGGAAAAAGAGAAGCTGAAGATGAAGGAGAGAGCCAGGGATAACTGATAGAATAAGTTCCCAGAAGTAGCAAGAGGAGAAAGAATCAAAGATACAAGCACAGTTGTCAGGCCTGCCCATGGGTTATACTTAGAATATTCTTTTCGAGTCTGAAGAAAAGATAATAAAGACAGATCTGAATATAGATACATTTTTAATGGGGCAAGTAGGAAGGAAGTTTAGAGATAAAATATGCAATGACTTCAGCTTTCTTGTTGAGATAGGAAGCAAGTTCATCTAAAAAAAGGTAGGGAGGACAACATGATCATGGTGATGGTGCAGTTTTTGAGTGTCCCCAAAACGCCTCCTACAAACCCAACAGATCAACCATGACAGCAAAGTATGGAAAGTCTGTAGAGGGTATCATGATCAAAACTTCATGATGGAGAATTCCCACAGACCTAGAGATGGGTGAATGCTCCCAAATCACAAACAATGTCAACCTGCTTGGGATTTTCAGCTCTGTGGCCAGGGAGGTGGGAAATAAAAGGAGACTACCAACTGACTCCCCAAGTTGTGGAAATTTAAAAATTGCCCCCAAAATTTTCCTGCAAGGGAGCAAACTCTACACTGAGGGAAACCTGAGCATATAGATCTAGGAATGCCATGTGAAACTGAGAACATCCCTACAGGCTCTATGGTGCAGGTGAGCATAAAATTCTGCCCCCCACCAACCCCAACGTGGGAAAAACATAATGCATGTTTTTGAGCCATTTTGGCTCCTTAATTTCAGGATGATTCAGCAAGTATTTCCAGATAAATTGATTCTACCCTGAGGGAAAGCCACTGGGAACAGGAACCGAATTGAGGATAGCAAAAACATGGAATGTAAGAGAGAGAGAAAGACAGTTCACATGGGGAACCCAGAGGATCCAAATCCAGAAAACACTGTAACAGCCAAGTGCACCTTTTAATGGTAAGCCTACCACCAGAGAATGCAAGGTGTACAGAGCACAAAGGCTGGAGCCAGATAATTTTTCCTAAACAAATTTGGCTCAGAGAGAGGCCATATTTTGAGTCCTTCATAGTAATCACATAGGAGGGAATGGTTAAACCATAAACCCAGAAAAAAATTACCATAGCTCATTTCTTTCATAGATATTTTCTTCTAGGAGCCTAAGAACACCAAGTTATTTAAACTAGTACAATAACAACAAAATAATAACCCCATACAAAATTATTACATGGAAAAAAGTTGAAAAAGGACAACACTTCGACAAATAATGAACACACATCTTAAAATGTGGCCACAAAGCAGATAACTTTGTCCAAATGTTTCAAAATGAGATAATCACATTTCGAGGAGTATTGAAACTTTGAAACAACAGCATGAATCAAAAATAGAAAAGCTCAAATAAATAAAAGAAACAAAGAAAGGGCATTCAAATTGGAAAGGAAGAAGTAAAATTATCCTTATTTGCAGACAATATGATCTTACCTCTAGAGAAACCTAAAGATTCCATTAAAAAACTATTAGAACTGATAAACAAATTCAGTAAAGTTACAGGACACAAAATCAACATACAAAAATCAGTAGCATTTCTGTATGCCAACAGCAAACAATCTGAACAAGAAACCAAGAAAATAATCTCATTTACAATAGCTATAAATAAAATACCTAGGAATAAACATAACCAAAGAAGTGGAAGATCTGTATAATGAAAACTATAAAATGTTGATGAAAGAAGTTGAAGAGGACACAAAAAAATGAAAAGATATTCCATGCTCATAGATTAGAAGAATCAATATTGTTAAAATGTCCATACTACCCAAAGTAATCTACAGATTCAGTGCAATCCCCATCAAAATATCAATGACATTCTTCACAGAAATAGAAAAAAGCAATCCTAAAATTTATATGGAACTACAAAAGACTCAGAATAGCTAAAGCTATCCTGAGCAAAAAGAACAAAACTGGAAGAATCACATTACCCGACTTTAAATTATACTGCAGAGCTGTACTAATAAAAACACCATAGTACTGGCATAAAAACAGATACATAGACCAATGGAACAGCATAGAGAACCCAGAAATTAATCCATACATCTATAATAAAATTATCTTCAGTAAAGTTGCCAAGAAAATACAGGGAGGAAAGGATAATAAATGGTACCAGGAAATCTTCAATAAAGGTGCTGGGAAAACTGGATATCCATATGGAGAAGAATGAAACTAGACCCTTATCTCTCATCATATACAAACAATCAAATCGAAATGGATTAAAGACTTAAATCCAAGACCTGAAACTATGAAACTACTCAAAGAAAGCATTGGGGAAAAGCTTCAGGGCATTGGTCTAGGCAAGGACTTCTTGAATAACACCCCCAAAACACAGGCAACCAAAGCAAAATTGGACAAATGTGATTACAACAAGCTAAAAAGCTTCTGCACAGCAACGGAAGCAACCAAGAAAGTAAAGAGACAATATGGGAGAAAATATTTGCAAACTACCCATCTGACAAGGAATTAATAACTAGAATATATAAGGAGTTCCAACAACTCAATAGGAGAAAATTAAATAATCTGATTAAAAAATAGACAAAGTATCTGAATAGACATTTCTCAAAATAAACCATACAGATGCCCAACGGGTACATGAAAAAATGCTTAACATTATTAGTCATCAGAGAAATACAAATCAAAACTACAGTGAGATATCATCTCACTCCAGTTAAAATGGCTTTTATCAAAAAGACAGGCAATAATGAATGCTGGCAAGGAAGTGGAGAAAGGGGAGCCCTCATACACTGTTGGTGGGAATGTAAATTAGTGCAACCGCTATGGAGAATAGTATGGAGGTTCCTCAAAAAACTAAAAATAGAACTACTATATGACCCAGCAAGGTATATATCCAAAAGAAGGAAAATCAGTATATCGAAAAGATATCTGCATTCCCATGTTTATTACAGCACTATTCACAATATCCAAGATTTGTAATCAACCTAAGTAGCCATCAATGGATGAACAGATAAAGAAATTGTGGTATATATACACAATGGAATATTATATAGCCACAAAAAAGAAATGAAATCCTGTCATTTGCAACAACATGGATGGAACTGGAGAACATTATGTTAAGTGAAATAAGCCAAGCACAGGAAGACAGATCTCACATGTTCTCTCACTCATATGTAGGAGCTAAATATTAAAACAATTGATCTCATGGAGACAGAGAGGGGAATGATGGTTACCAGAGGCCAGGAAGGGTAGTGGGGAGGAGGGGATAAAGTGGGGGTGGTTAATGGCACAAAAATACAGTTAGATAGAATGAATAAAATTTGATAGCACAACAAAGTGTCTATAATCAACAAAAAGTTAGGGTATACTTTAAAATAACTAAAACAGTAGAATTAGAATGTTCCTAACACAAAGAAATGATAAACACTTGAAGTGATAGATTCTCCAATTATTCTGATTTGATTAATTTACATTGTATGCCTGTATCAAAACATCACATGTACCCTATAAGTATATATAACTATTATGTACTTATAATAAGTAAAAATAAAAACTTTTAAAAAAGAAAAGCTCAGATATTATATGACTAAACAAGAGGAGTGCATAAAGCAAGAATTAATATTTCAGGAAATAATTAGAAACAACTTTTGAGAATCTAAGACTAAATTAAAAGAATACAAGAGTGAATAGACATCATAGAAAGTACATTAAGGGAAATATAGGCTAGAAAGAAAACAAAATAATAGTAATAATAATAATAACAACTGTAATAAATCATCCAGAAAATTTCAAATATTTTTAAATGGTTCAAGAAAAAATGATAGATATAAAACACAAGCAAAGAAGAGCCAATTGACACTAATCAGTGTCTCTCCCACAGAGGGAAGGAAGGAAAGAAGGGAAGGAAGGAAGGGAGGGAGGGAGGGAAATGGAAAAGACAAATATTTAAAATTATACTTCAAGAAGATTTTTTAAAGTAAAAGAAAACTTTTATCTATATATTGAAAGAGCACATTGTTGCCATAGATAATTGATCCAGAAATGTCAACACAAAGGCATTTTCTAGTAAAAGTGTTAGTTTTTAAACATAAAAAAATATCCTTTGAGTATTTCAGGGAAAAAAAAGCCTAAGTCATTTATAGGAAAAAAACATTGAATTAGATTCGACATCTTGATAGCATATTTCATGCTAAGAAACAATATAGCATGTTTAACATATTCAAAGAAACACAATGCAAACTATAGTTTAAAAACCATCCAAAATTTCCTTCAATATAAAGGCCATAGACATGGCAGAACTTAGGGCATGTTGTTTCCATGAGCCTATCTTGAGGAATTTACCAAGAATAAGCTTCAGATAGCTACAAAATAATTGAAAAAGTTTTAACATAATGCTTTAGGAGTGAATATTTACTATCTTTACCTATAAAAATAAGACTAAAGGATAGAGATAAGTGTATTATAATAGTAGAGAATGACATATGCTCTAAAACTGTAGAAAAATAAAAATGGCAAAAGTGAGAAAAGGAAGGGTAAATGGAAAGTAAAATAAGCTTACTGATTATCATATAGGTATTAACTGGTGCGTGTGCATGTGTATGTCTTGAAACTGACAAATCAAGCAGTATAAGTATATTTAAGTATACTAAGTATATTTAAGTATGCTAAGTATATTTAAGTATGCTAAGTATATTTAAGACTACAAAAAATAACACGAGGATAATACTAGCATCTAGAATTGGAGCATAAGGTAGAGGCAGTGGAGTAAAGAAGAAATGGTTCTTAGTTAACCTCAGTGCTGGCCATAGTAGGACACCAATATAATAAGGTTATACATATAATCTTATATCTAAATAAGAGGTGACTAAAAGTATTATGCAAAGGTAAAAACGTGTCTGTTTTAGCAAGAAATAAACTTTTAAAAACAAAAAAAGCAAAGAAAACACATGAGTTTAAAATAAATACAACACAAAACAACACCAAATGTATGCATCATGTCAATAAATGCAAGTGGATTTAACTCACCTAATGAAAGGAAATTATTCTCATATTGCCATTTTCAGACCCAAATAAATCAAATAGACAAAAGCAATTAGTAAGGATATAGAAGATCTAAACAACCAATAATATATATCTTATTGATACATTTGGAAACCCTGTTTTCCAATAAGGATGTACCATCTTTAAGAGTACACAGGGAATATTTACAAAACTAACAATATATTAGGCCACAAAGAATTTGAAAGAAACAATAATTTCCAACAAAGAAAAAAATACAAGCAGTATATTCTGACCACAGTGCAATAAAACTACAAATTAATAAAAAAAATCTTTTGAAAGTCCTTCCACTTGGAAATATAAATAAACAAGAACAAAAAAAACCTCACTTAAACCTTATGTCGAGGAGGAAATATAAAAAGTAATTGCAGAATTTCTGAAAACAATAATAAATAAAATATAATATGTTGTATCTAGGGTATACAACTAAAGTAAATGTTCAAATAAACATTCATAACTCATGTATTTCATATGAATAAAAGTAAAAAAATTGATTAAACACCCAACTCCAAAAGTGAGGAAAATAACAAAGAATATTAAACGAAAGCAGAATAAAGGAATTACTAAAGATAAAAGCAGAAATAAATAAATTGGAAAATAGTGGGAAAAAAGGCATTAAGAAAGAAAGCAAAAGAAAGAAAAAAAGAGAATCTTCTCCTTTAAAAAACATTAATAAAATGGACAACCCTCTAGTTAATTTATTTTTTAAGTACACAGGGAAAAAGTACAAATACACAAAATAAACACAACAAAAGAAATGTAACCATCAAAATAAAGTATTTTTAAACATCTATATACTCAAATTGGCACAATTCTATGCAAATATAAATATGACAGTAGTCCCATAAGATTATAATACCATATTTTTACTGTACCTTTTCTATATTTAGATCTGTTTAGATACACAAATATTACCATTGTGTTACAACTGCTATAGTATTCAATACAATAACGTGCTATACAGGTTTGTAGCTTAGGAGCAATAGGATATGCCATATAGCATAGGCGTGTAGTAGTCTATACCATTTAGATTTGTGTAAGTATACTGTACGATGTTCACACAATGCCGAAATCACCCAATGATGCGCTTCTCAGAACTTATCCCTGTCATTAAGCGACATAAGACTGACTGTATTTAAAAACCTTGATAAAATGGATAACTTTGGTCAAAATAAAAAGTTGAGACAGAAAGTTCAAACAGATAATTATTGAACAAGAAACTGAGTTTTCAAAAAGCTACTATTCAAAACAACCCCAGTTCCAGACGGTTTTACAGTGGAGTATTACCAAACAATTAAAAATCAGATATTGTTCCAGATCATAGAAAAGAAAGGAAAATCATTCAAATTTTATGTCAAATATAAAGTATTTATTGATATAAAATCCATATAAGGATTACATAAAAAGAAAGCTTTATATTATTTTCACTTAAGAAAATTGAT
Source organism: Varecia variegata (assembly GCA_028533085.1). Lineage (NCBI taxonomy): Eukaryota > Metazoa > Chordata > Mammalia > Primates > Lemuridae > Varecia > Varecia variegata. Next base: position 14,529 of record JAQIFY010000648.1, read on the forward strand.
ATAAAAGTCATAAGTGAAATATTAAAAACAGAATCTCATGTCATATTGAAAGAAATCATGTCACAATCAAATAAGAGTTTATTCTTGGAATGCAAAATGATTCAATATGAGTAGATAAATTAATATAATTAAACACAGCAATAGGTCAAAAGGGAAAGATCATATAATCATCTCCAACAATGGCATAAAAGCATTTTTAAAAATTCAACATTTACTTTTATCATATATGCACACACATACACAGCCATTCACTAAGAATCGATTAATCATTCATCTTATTCAATAGGGAAATGCTGAAGCATTTCCATTGACATAAGAAACAACACAAAGTTGCCCACTATTGCCCCTGCTATTTAA
>JAQIFY010006480.1:0-10258 GCA_028533085.1 Varecia variegata
ATATATATATATATGTATGTATATATACACACACACCAGAACATCATGTTATACAAGATACATACATTTTATCAGTCAATTCAAAAATAAAAATAAATTAAAAAATTAATATAACTTCCTAAAATATATTTAACTTCTATAAAACTAAGTTTCCTGTAACAGAAGGATATTTAGCTAACTTTCAGCATGGCTGTGTGAACTAATGAGATAACCTAAAAACACTTGCAACATCAGTGTCTGACATTTGGTAGTTGTTAATATCTGGCAGTTTCTTTCCACCTTTTGAGTAAAAATTATAGAAATATCCCTGACAGTAAACATTTTTAAGTCTCTTTCATAAAAATAAACCCTTTCCTGATATCAAATTTATTTTCTACTCACTGATTTTCAGCAATTATCATCTCCTTTCTAATCTAAGTTTCTCAAAAGAAGAGCACACAGTGGCCTCTATAATTCTTCCACTCTATCAAAACTCCTCATATTAATTTCTGAGTAAATTCAAGCTGCTAAAACTAATGGACATTTTTTCAGAGTTTATCTTACTGGTCCTTCTGTAGCATATGATGCTTCTTCCTTCTTAAAATGATTTCTTTTCTCTGATCATTCCTTCCTGTTTCTTCCATGGGCTCTTCTTTCTCATTAATGGTTTTACCCAGGGTAAAACCCATTTATTTGTTCCACTGTGTTTGTAGTCTCCGGAAATCTCATCTTCTTTCATGGTTTCACTACTATCTCTAGAGTGATAACACAAGGAGACAAATGGATCTGCTAGAATGATCTAGCAGATCTAGCATGCAAATCTAACCATTTCTCTTTCTTGCTGAAAACTCACCTGGTATTCTCTTTACCTAGACAAAGGTAGCTCACTGGGAGATCAAACAATATGTTTGTTTTGGCTGGTTCAGATACCCTTAAGTCCATGTATTGTTTTGTTTTGTGTTTTTAGTTTGTGTACTTTTTCACATAAATAAAAATGAGATAAAACAGGAAACTTCACTCCTCTGGTTTTCATTGAAAAATTGTTCATAGAAAAACTGACAATATTAGATATATAGTATGTGTTTCATCATCATCATTCCTACCATCCTCTACCACTTGGCTGGCATTGGAAATCACTATTCATCATCAGATTTGTTATTTTTTTATTAGGATAGAATTATATCTGTGCCTATATCAAAAGTGGAAAATTTAAAGCTAAACACAGGTGCTATGTATTTCAGGAAAAAAATCAAAGAGAAAGATTCCAGGCCTAAAAAATCAATTTGAGAAACCTTTATGAAATTAAGCCACCTGTGAGGTATAACTACATGATGAGTGCATTGCGCACTGTCTGGGGAATGGACACGCTTGAAGCTCTGACTCGCGGGGATGGGCGGGACATGGGCAATATATATATAACCTGAATTTTTGTACCCCTATGATAAGCTGAAATAAATAAACAACAACAACAAAAAAGAAATTAAGCCAGCTGCTTCGCTCAGCGCCTACCTGCCCGGCACCCATAGGCATTGAGACTGTGATCACAGGGCTGGGTCTCAGTGTGTACTGCCTACCAAGCAGGATACTAATGGTGTTACATATGGAGAGTGAGTAGACATGCAAGAACTTCAGATATCCCAGATTCTTCAGCTGTGATGAGATTCTCAAACCATATTTGCACCACAAGGCAACCAACCAGCTCTATTTCTCCCTCATAAATTAGAAAGAAGTTCCAGGCTATGAGAATGGAATTCCCAAACATTAACTGAAACTAAGAATCCCTACAGCATACTAGTTATTCTCCTTGTCTACATATGGGGCTTTTTACCTAACTAGGGCCAATAATTCCCTAATCTAGAGAGTCACAGAGACAATACTCCTTCAAGTTATTATATTTCCTTATTGCAGAAAAGGCCTCCACTGGGGCTTTTCTTTGGTGGTACCATTTACTTTCTATGTGATGTTAGGTTTGCCACTTAAACTCTCTGAATATGAATCTCTCTTCTATAAAGTAGGACATTAATAACCACCTCAGAAAGTTGCAAGAAGAATTAACCAATCAACATACTAAGGTAGTAAAAGTGGCTGACTTGTGCTTAGTACTTACAATGTGGCCAGGATCTTCTCAACTTTACAGGCAGTAACATAGTTAGCCATCCCAACAACCTTATAAAGCAAATTCTCTTACACCACTTTCCCCTTACAGACAAGGAAACTGAGGGGTGCAGTGGGAGGTCACACAGAAGCGTGAGAACCAGCTCTGAAAGCCAGGCATTTTGGCTCCACAAACCAATATATTTTACACTTAATCAATATACTATTCTGACTCTCATTCAGTAGGTCGTAGGCAGATAGGTATGCCTGTAGCATGACATACAAGTTCTTTCATAATCAAACTGTTTGTTTTCTGTTATTTTCTACTTTGTTCTTTGCAATACAAAAACAACACATAGAATATCCCCCTCCTTCAAGCTTGCATCCAAAAATGCAGTTCAACACTTTCCCATGCTGTCTCCTGTGAGGAGAAACCATTTCTACTCATCCTTCAATGCAGCTCAGAAATCACTGACTCAACATCTGTCTCTCTCCTTCCATACATAGGAGCTCCTAGGGAAACTTCATCCAACATTTGACAGTAAGCGCCTTTGGGGTTAGGAACTAGCTCTTTTTTGGTTTTGTGTCTTCATAGCCTTTCATAGTTTCTGATATGTACAAGGCAAGAAAAAATGGTTGTTGGATGAGGAATAAGGAAATGAACAAACAATAAATGTCCTATAAATGTTTTAATACTGCAGCAAATAGATTCTATATGCAGCATTTAAATTTGAAGCCCTTAATTAGAATCACAATTGCAAGTGCTAAACTGAACTGATCCTAATTTAAAAACAGAACATCCATAAAATATCACGTTATCATTTAAATTTGGCTATGCCATCACAATGATGTATATTTATAATCTTTTTTCATATTTATACAAAAAATGAGTACAGCAAAAAATTTAAATTTTAGAAGAGTTTGAAAAGAAAAATCACATAAGAGAGTAACAAACATCCCAAATGCATTTCCACAGCTTTTCCTCCATTTCTTTCTTTTTGCATTTTTTGCTGCTCTCTAATATCCAAATGTTCAATGACATTCTCTTTTGTTTAAATAAAATTTCATTGTTCTCACATTTTCTAGTTAATGTTTATTTTCAGCTCATTTTTAAGAGGTGAACAGGAGAATAAATACTTATATCTGGCCATTAGCAAAAGTCTGGGTAAACAATGACCCAGAGAGGAATTTCCAAAGCCAATCCTGCAAAAGGCCCCAGTGCTTACCATGGGATATGAATTGCTATGGGCAGTGAGATGGGGAGCTGAATTACATGTTTAAAGAAAACAACAAAAAAACCTCGATTTTTAATTCAGATGAACTACTAAAATTTTTATTAATATTATTGATATTCAAATCAACCATAATGTAAACAAATTTGCCAATTTAAAATCACATAGATCTAAGGATTTATTAGTGCACTGCTTTTTTTCCCTCTCTTCAATCTCTTACAGTTCAGTATGCTACCTGTTTCATAAACCTGAATACATTACTGTTCATGCCTGAGGGTTCTAAGACAAACTGAAAAAGAATAAATATTGTTGTAGCTGGTTCAAAACTGAAAATTATTTTGAATCTCCAAATCTAACCTTTCAAAGCTGTCTTCTACCCTATTGTCATGAATATCACAACTAATTTCTAATCCTTATTCACCGATCAATAAAATTCACCCCTTCAGATGCCACACTGGACGCTGGCCTGACTTGTATATATGCCTAGACCTGTATTCAGGGCTCCATCTCAGTGCCTCCGATAAATTATGAACAACTTGAACGCAAGGAGCATTTCTTATTTAATCTTGACTCTGTAGAGATCTGACAGTGCCTTATAAACCCCACAGAATATGAAATCAAACACACAAAACTTCTCTTGAAAAGAATGAAGTAAAGGAGAAAATGTGAAATCCTCTTAAAAGGAAATGTAGAAATTGTTAATTTCAACTTAGTTTGAAGGCTGTTTTATACTTTAATATGCTTTAAAATATATCTTTTCTTATTTTAAAAAGAATACATCACTACCACATACCTATTAGATTGGCAAGACATATAAAGAAACAAAATCCTCACAATAGTAAGTGGTGAAGAGAATGCAGAACAACTGAAACTCTCATTTATTTCTGAAGAAACGCAAAATTGCAAAACTGCTTTGGCAAACAGAATTTTTTTTTCTCTTATGCTATTAAACATATACTTACCATACAACCCAGAAATCCCACTCCTAGAGAGTCAACCAAGTTAAATGAAAATTTATGTTCACCTAAAAACCTGTCTGTAGCCATGTATAGTAGCTTTGTTCATAATCACCCAAACCTCAAAACAAATCAGATATCCCTCAACCAGGAATAGATACACAACTGTGGTGTATTCATATGATGGACTACTACTCAGCATAAAAAGCAAAATAGTATTAATATATGGAACAAAGTAGATGAATCTCAAATGCATTATGCTAAGTAAAAGAAGCAGCAAGACTTAAAACAATATGTTTATGGCATTCTTGCAAAGGTGGAATTATAGGAAGAGTAAACATTATAACAGTCATTGCCAGGGCCCGGAAAGCTCAGCAGATTAATGATAAGAATAGCTGCATTTCCTGAGTGCCTACTATGTATTTAATGTTATTCAATCCCTCCAAAACAATTCTCTATGAATTATCGACTATCTTTACCTCCACTTTTCAGAAGACACTGAAGTTTTAAAAAGTTAGATTTGAACTTAGGACCTTATTGTTAATCATTGCACTATTCTGTGTCTTACAGAATTAGGGGCATGCCCAAATTTTAGATGTCATAAGAAAAACCACTGTGACCATTAACAAATACGTATTTTTAGTTCTTGAAGAAAACATATGCACAAATTTATGAAAATAAACATCAATAGTGTCAGCCAACTGAAGAATACAAATTATTACCGACCTCCAACTCTAATATCTAAACTCAATTGTATGAAATTAATGAAAGCATTTTCTCTCTCATAAAACTCCATAGTAATCGCCTACATTTTGGCTTAATTATAATGATTTATAAATGTAAAATAACATGGATATATTATGAGTTAACAGTGATTTTATTATACTAATATACCAATTTAAATTTTGTTTCTGAAAGTAATTATGACTGCACATATCATTATGCATTACACTAGTTTAAAAGGTTTGAGATTTAGGCTAAACAGTGAAGATTATTGGTATGCATGAGTGAAGGATTATTAAAGTATAAATCCAGCATAATCAATCAAATAATTTTTTAATTGCAAAGAAATCCAAGTATTAACACACTTGCAAACACATTTATCTTAAGTGTGACCGTAAGATCTGACAAGCTACTAAATTTGGCTGAAGAAAATGCTAGTATAGTGATCTGTGTTTTAATTATTAAAATCAGAAGCATAGACCAATGGGAAGTATGAGCAAAAGAAAATCACATATATGAAAACAACAGAATATCTATCACAATTAAGCTAATCTCTATGATACAGAAAAACAAATTCCCCAAAACAGAACTACAGATGACACACATAGCTTATCGGAACAAGAACCCCTCAAAAAGGATGATACAAAAGACAACTGAAAGAATGCTTATATTAGACAAAGTGCCACTGTTTGTATTATGTATTCCTAGGCTTGAAATTATTTAATTGAGCTGGCCACTTCTAAACACATCCCCTATGTTGTATAAAAATGGGCCATTCCTACCAAGACAGTGGAGAGGACATATAAGAAAAAAAGGGAGCAAGCTGGAATAAAAACAACTCCAATGACTGCTTGAAGGACATTTTTAATCCACAACAACCATGTTTCTAGAGAAGAAAGCATCCTATCTGTTCAATCCTGCCTCTCCATCAGAGGGCTGCTTGAAAGCAGTGAATCTAGGGGATATTGTGCCAAGGGTTAATGGGAAAGATGATCCTAGGCCGAAAATGCAATCCGATGCCTTATTTTCAGGAGTGAAAGAAAAGGCCAGTTCTAGAACTAAGGGCTAAGAGGATTCAGGAAAGACACACTGGCCTTAGTCTCTTTGGTGAGTGTGGTAGTAATAATTAGCCTCAATATTCGATTCCTGGGAACCAAGGAAAATGTAGTTCTATGGTATGTTGAGATAAAAATGACAAATTTTTAGCAAAACACCTCACATGATCCAATCTCGTTATATGTGGATAGGAAAAACTAATCGTGGCACATCACTAACTTATGTTAACTAACATATGTATCTAGAGTCCATTAAAAAGCCTCATCTGAATAAAGTTTTTTCCTATTCTCTCCAAAATTTCTGAAAACTATAAATTATTATTTAGTGTTCTTTACAGAGAATGTCTGATCTGAATCAATATACTTAGCAGCATAAATTTTCACTTTGAGAAAAATTTTCATCCAAGATTTGTAACATCTCTACCAATAATAGAGTGATAATGTTATGTCTATAGACTGGATGAGTTTTAGAGAAGAAGGAAATCACATCCTTCTCACATACAGAAATAAATTTGAATTACATATTGCTATGAATTCTAATATCCATGTAGGCTAGTAAGCTCTGGTATAGAGAGAAATAATCACAGTTTTAGAAGCACAGAATCCTACATATCAAAGAATGTAAAAGCTTCCTTTTTTCCACACTAGCTGTTTTTCTTACCCTTCAAAGTTCCGCAGATAAAACAGTACATCCTTTAAGAGACTACTGCATTCTCATTCCATTTAAAAGCAAATTGGAGCAATTGAAGAGATAATGCGATATTTTTTCAATGGTCATGTTAGTGTGCTCAAATATCGGTTCATCTCCTTTGCATTAATTACTTTTTAGATATTATTACTTGACGTAATAGAGATTACTATATTCAAATAAAAACCTATATTGCCAGTTTGTCAGGTGTTTCAACAAAATAAACATAAAAAACCAAATTCTCAAGTCTCTCAAATTTGTGACTATACATATTTTTTTCTTACCTCAAGAAAATTATCAGGTTGAAAAAGAATACTATTAGTAATCTTCTTTGGTACTGATATTCTTTGATCAATATTTTTTAATTTTCTTTTAAAAGAAAAGCATTAGCTATTCATATTCTTTTTTATTAAGGCATAATTGAAAAATAAAAATTGCATATATTTAAAGTGTGCAACATGATGTTTTGGTTTCTGTGTACATTGTAAAATGATTAAATCTATCTAATTAACATATCTATGACCTCAGAGGCTTTTAAATATTTCACAGGGCTTTCTAGCTAGGAAGTTCCTCAGCTAAGAATCTCTACAGAAACAAGCTATTCATGCCCTCTGCTTTGGGCTGAATTGTATCTGCCCCAAATTCATATGTTAAAGGCCTAACCCCTACTAACTCAAAATCTGACTATATTTGAAGATGGGGTTTTTAAAGGTATTAATTAAGTTAAAATGAGATCATTAGGCTAGACCCTAATCTGACTAGTGTTCCTTTAAGAAGTGGACATCAGGACACAGTGGCACAGTGAGAAGATGGACAACTACAAGCTAAGGAGAGAGATCTCAGAACAAACTAACCCTGTCAACACCTTGATCTTGGACTTGTAACCTCAAGGACTATGAGGCCGCACATTTCTGTTGTTTTAAGCTACCCAGTCTGTGGCACTTTGTTATCACAGCTCTAGCAAACTAGTGTACCTTCCTTTAGTGTTCTCCTTGAGAAGGGAAGACACTATCAAACTGACCAATGGAGGCAACCACATACAAATTTCTGATATGAATACCAGAGACTGAAAAATAACTCGTCATTAGGTATAATTATATATATACATATATATAAAATTCACCATGTATGAACATCATCCTGTTTTAGATGCTATTTTACAAAGTGTAAAAGATAAATCTTGCCATCTAAGAATTTATAATCTAAACACAGAAAAAAATTACCATATATAAAATAAAAATAAATACTACAAGGCAGTGTAGACCTAAGCACTCATCTGAGTGCCATAAATTATAAATACTATAGGAATTATGAATGCAAGTTCTGGGTAAATTTGCTACTTGCCTGAATCAAAAAGAAACATCTATGTCAACAGAGGCATATATTTGTCTCCTGAGGGAGTATACAGGAACACTACAGTTTTATAGATTTTTAACTTTAGGAAATTACATACAGGAAGAGTTTGATGTTTAGGAAAAGATTTCCACAAGCACAGATTCCTACACTATTAACCTCAGTAAAGATAAGAACAAATGTTTTTGAGCAATTATTATACCTTACACTTTGCTCACAATTTTAAATAATATATATTAAATATAAATTAGATATGTGTATGTGTGTATGTATGTACTAGAGCTTCCATAATAAAGGACCATTAACTAGGTGGCTTAAAACAATGGAAGTGGCACACAGTCCTGCAGGACAGAAGTCTGAAATCATGACCTCAGCATGGCCATGTCCTCTCTGAGACTCTGGCTAGAATCCTTCCTTGTCTCTTTGCAGCTCCTGATGGTGACTGGCAATCTTTGGTATTCCTTGGCTTGCAACTGCACAGCTCTAATCTATGCCTCCACCTTCACATAGCATCTTCCTCTGTATGTTCACACCGTCTTCTTATAAGGACAACAGTCATAATGGATTAAGGGCTCAGCTTACTCCAGTATGACTTCAGCTTAACTAACTGCATCTGCAATGACACTATTTCTAAAACAGGTCACATTATAAGGTACTGGGGTTAGTACTTCAATATATCATTTTGGTAGACAGACTTCAACCTATATATATCATTGTAGCAAGAACATTTCACATGAAATCTACCCTCTTAACAATTTTTAAGTGTAAAATACAGTATTCTTAACTATAGGCCTTATTTTGTACAGCAGATTTCTAGAACTAATTCAGCTTGTATAATTTGTATATGCATTGAATAGCAACTCACTATTATTCCCTCCCTCCTGCCCTAGCAACCACCATTCTATTCCCTGCCTCTATGAACCTGCCTCTATGAATTTGATTATTTTAGATTTCTCATATAAGTTAAATCATGCAAGAGTTGTCTTCTTATGCCTGATTTCTTTCACTTAGCATAATGGCTTCCAGGTTCATCCATGTTGTCACATATGACAGAATTTTCTTTTTTTAAAGGCTGAATAATATTCCAATGTAGGTGTATGCCACAATTTCTTTTTCCATTCATCCATACATGGACATTTAGGCTGTTTCTATGTTTTAGCTATTATGAATAATGCTACAATAAAGAGAGGAGTGCAAATATATCTCTGAAATCCTGATTTCAAATATTTTGTATAAATACCCAGAAGTGAAGTTGCTGGATCATATGGAAACCTTATTTTTTAATTTTTGAGAAACCTCCACACTGTTTTCCATAGCAACTATACAATGTAACATTCTCACCAATAGTGCACAAGTCTTTCTCCACATCCTTGATAATACTTGTCATCTTATGATCTAAGCAATTCCACTACTGAGTATATATCCAAAGAAAATGAAATCAGTATGTCAAGGAGATAACTGCATTTCCATGTTTATTGCAGCATTATTCATAACAGCCACGATATGATGGAAGTAATCTAAGTGTTCAACAATGGATGAATGGATAAAGAAAATGTGTTACACAATGGAATACTATTCAGCCATAAAAAAGAAGGAAATCCTGCCATCTGCAACAACATGAATGAATCTGGAGGACATTATTGTAGGTGAAATCAGCCAGGTACAGGAAGACAAATTCTGCATGATCTCACCATATATGAAATCTAAAAAAACTTGATCTCATAGAACTAGAGCATAGAATGGAGGTTAGCAGAGGCTGGATGTTTATAGGGAAGTAGAGATTGGGGAGATGTCTGTCAAAAGATATAAAATTTCAGTTAGATAGGAGGAATATTTTTTGGGTTTTGATAATAGCTACCCCAACAGATGTAGGGTGATATCACATTGTTGTTTGAATTTGCATTTCCCTCATAATTAGTGATTTTGAGCATCTTTTCATAGACCTGCTGGCCATTAGGAAAACAAAAATCTTATCTTGTGGTGAGTGGCAGGAATCGGCACAGTATACGGTATATTGGCCAAGTGCACAATTTGTGGAGTCAATACGACTGGCTTCTGACACTTCCTAACTGTGTGACCTTCTTGTCCACCCCTCAGTTTTCTCTGTACAAAGAGGCATAACAGGCCTACCTTATAAGGTTGTTGTAAGGGCTAAAGATGCTAATGCCTGTTAAGCCG
>JAQIFY010006481.1:0-10258 GCA_028533085.1 Varecia variegata
TAAAACTCATTGGAAAGCAACCAGAAGAAAGGGGGCAGGAATGAAGGGCAACAAACCAACCTAATGGGTATTATGAACTCTGTTTGCATGACAGGCACTCCTATAGCCAGGACTGAAACATTACAAAGACTATCCATGTAACCTAAAACATTTATATCCCCTTAATATTTTGAAATAAAACCAAACCAAACCAAATAAAATGAAATTTAATATAGTTGCACCATACTTCTGTGTGGCCAAATAAAATAAGTAAGGCAGTGTTTTGCACATAAAATCAGATGTAAATATGAATTATTCCAAAACAAATTTTCTGCAGAGTAGTTCCTTCTGAGTCCAGGTCTGTTCTAATTTGCTAATGCTGCCATAACAAGGTATCAGAGTTTGAGTGGTTTAAACTGTAGAAATTTATTTCTTACAGTTTTGCAGGGTGGAAGTCCATGATCAAGTTGTCAGCATGGTTGGCTTCTTCAGAGGTCTCTTTCTTGGTTTACAGATGGCTTTCTTCCTCAGTACCCTTGCATGGTCTTCCTTCTCTGTGTGCCTATGTCCTAATATACTCTCCTTACATGGATACCAGTCCTACTGGATTAGGACCCATGCAAATGACCTCATTTTCACCTAACTACCTTTTCAAATCCTTTCTTTGAATGTAGTCAAACTCAGGGGTACCTGTGGCCAGGACCTCAACATATGAAGTTGGGGTGAATATATTTTGGATATAACAAGATTCTAAAGCAAATTTCATGTTTTCATTCCTGCATTGTTATACAGATGATGTGAGATTGCTGTGTTAATCACAGAAAAAATTTTTGTGAAGAAAAGTGAATGAAAATTATGTGAAAAGTAAAGAAGTCATAATAGAGAAATTATCAGGCTCACTAAATTTGTTTAGACTTAGAATGAGATCTATAATACTTAATAGTTCTTATTTTTTATTGGTTATTTTTGTTGTGCATGTGTGTTCTTTACTAGTCAGTTTATATAGCCAAACATCTACTGTCTCCACTATTCTACGGACTATGCACTGATCATGGTGCCTGAATAGAATGTATCACAAGGCTGAGTCTTAAGCAATCAAACCACTTAATTAATAAGGGGAAGTAATTTTACTCTTAAATATCTATGAAAGACGTATATAAGCTATTCAAATGACTTCTTTTAATAATCCTAATTTCATAAATGTAAACTTTAGTCAAGGTTTTATTAATAAAATTTGGATATATGCATCTGACAGACTCTCACTTCCTGATACCAAGTTCTAGAAGCTTTGATTAAAGGACATATATTGATATGAATTATTTCATTATTTAATGCATGCAATAGATACACCAACAGATATTGGATTATTTGCCTTCATCCTAAAACCAATGGTTTTTTAATTAACTACAGGTCTTTTCTAGTACATGTTGGTGAACTCCAAGTGAGAATATCCTAAAATGCCAAAATTTAAATTAGAACTTATCATACTACCAACTTGATAAATAGGTGATATACAAGAAAGCTCCACTTCATTGGCATCAAACAGGAATGCTAGCTTCTAACGTTGAAATTTGGATTAATAAGATTAACTCTTCTACAGTAAATATTCAAGTTTTATAGAATAAAACTTTTATGGTCCAAGTATTCCCTTTCCAATTTTTAACATTTTTTGCCTCACTTTTAATTGATTTATCATGGTACAACACAGTCTTACAACACATCCATTTCAAATAACTCACATTATCTATTTTATGACTCTAACCATTAGTGTATTAAACAGTTTCTTATTCCTTATTTGTTTAGTTTCTTTAATTGTTATAGTTATTTTCATAATCTCCTTGGTTGGTACTTTAGTTATTTCCCTGATGTAATGCTAATTAGCTTTACCCAAATGAGTATTGTTGCAGACTCCCAGTGGAAGCCTATAAACAGCAAAACTTAGTTTAGCATTTAGGTCCAACAATTGTTCATTTCTACATTAATTCCAGGCATTAAAAAGAGATCATTTAAATAGAATTCTTAAACTTCTAGTATTAGAATAATTGCCTCAATTCATAAATAGGTGAATCAAAAAGTTGAATTATATTCCATTCTCTCTGTGTCAAAATGAGCATATAAAAAACTAACATCTCAATAATACGTAGTTCTTAAATATTTGTACTTAATAACATACAGATACTTATAAAATTAAATATAAAGTGTTAAAATTGATTTTAGGCTGAAATTCAGGAAGGCTTTAAAACATCTAATAATTCAGGCACCACTGCATGTCATCAAGCAAGATAGTGTTTACATTAATTTTTAGACAAAAATTTTCAGGTCATTTCTGGCATGAGAGGCTGGTAAAATCAGACACATTAAGTCAAAATAAGCAAAATCTCTTCTTTGACACATGCCACAGTCACAAACACCTCTCTAGCCCTATAAAATCTATAGAAGTAAAGTACAGACCTATTCTAATTTTCATAAAAGATCCCATGCATGAAAACTGCAAAAGAGTAAGAAATACAATGTAGCTGAAAATATCTGTATTAGACATATTCCCCCAAACATTTTTTTTTTTTCAAAAGAGGGGAGAAGATTAGATGGCTGTATGAGGATGGTTTTATATCTGGGTTGTCAGTTCTGTTCCATTAGTCTATGTCCCTGTTCTTGTGCAAGTAGCATTCTGTTTTAGTTACTATAGCCTTGTACTTTAGCTTGAAGTCTGGTAAATTGATGCCTCCCAATTTGTTCTTTTTGCTTAAGATTGCTTTTGCTATAGGGGTCTTCTCTGGTTCTATACGAAGAGTAGAATTATTTTTTCTAGATCTGTGAAAAATGATGTTGATATTTTAATAGAGATTTCATTGAATCTGTAGATCACTTTGGGTAGTATAGACATTTTACCATTGTTGATTCTGCCCATTCATGAGCATGGTTTTCCATCTGTTTATGTCCTCCACTATTTCCTTCCTTAGTGTTTCATAGTTCTCCCTGCAGAGGTCTTTCACCTCCTTAGTTAAATATATTCCTAGATATATTTGAATCTATAACATCAAAATCTCTCTATACCATAAGAAGAGAAAACCCACAATACATATATATTTGTTCATAACCTTGATATGTTTACTTTGTTATTGTGAAATTAAACCATACATCAAAAAAATTAAGCAAAATTCTATCAGACACTGTTAAGTTCTTTTTTTGAAAATATCAAAATCTGAAGATCTTCCCTAAACACTTGGTGATATATTAGAGACTGGATTTTACTTTTTAAAAAATAAGTAGTAATACATTTTTTAAAAAGTGAAGGATATGAACTATAATACAAGATTAGTGTGTTATATTGCAAAAACAAATTAATTTATAATGCCATGTTTTTAAAAAATTACCTACAGTTCATGGTCATACAGCTAATATAAGAAAAATTGAATTCAATTGTGTTTTTTTACAGATTTTAGCACTTTAAGTTAATAGCCACTAAGAATATGCCTCAATTTATTGATTTGGCTATGTTATATTTTTCTTTACAGCATAATTTTAATTTTAAAATATGTGACTATGTTTTTCATCTAAAGATTTTAATTTATACTCCTATAAAAATTTCTAAATACCTGGATTATCAAAAAAAAAACAAAACTTCTAAGTCCTTTTTAGTTCATTTGTGTTTTTTTCAGATTTCAATTAATCTGGAATGCGTTTTGATATATAATATTTTCATGAACTGTATAAATTTATTAATTTCATGTGACTATTATTTCAGAAATAATGATTTGCTATAGTCTTTTCAACTAAAATGAAACTCTAACTTTTTCATGTAATAAATCCCCATCTATAACAGGTCATCTATTTGAATTACATTTTGATGAATGATTTATTTGTGTATCCTTGAGATAATATCTTATACGAAGTAGATTTGCTTTATACTATTATTAGGTAAGATAAGTGGACAATAGTTATTTTAAAATAATTTTCTTGGACATTATGTTATGTGTGTGTTTACCTTGACTCAACTTGTTAAAATTGTGATCATAATTCATGTTCTAAATATAAATCATTAGATAGATCACATAGAACTAGAGATAGAACTAGAGAGAGATAAAGATGAAAGAGATATTCATAGGGATAGAAATGGGAAATCTATATTGTTGCAATATTAGTTATTCTCCAAAACCAGAATATATGTTTCCCAGCTTTTTTAAGACTTTGTTATATTGGCTTATTATGGATGTTAGACTTTTTCCTTATAAGTTCTTTATGTTCTTTTTTTAAAATTTTCTAAACGTTTCACAATTTTGTATGTTTGTTGACTAGCTTTTACTATTATGGAGAAAACTGTTATATTACCTTTACATTTAATATTTAATCAGTTGACATAAAACCTAATATGATTTATTTTATTTTATGGGTTTTCTGAATTTTTGTATTCTCAAATCACAATATGGGCAAAGGAAAAAATTCAAATATATTATTGGTTATTTCAATCTGTTCTTATTGCATTTATAAGAACTAAAACATTGTGAAATAAAGGTGATAATGCATACATCCATATTATAGTGGAAAAAGCTTTAGTTTTTCACCATTTGAAATTATATTTGCTAATACAGGGAATAAATAGTATTTTTAATATTTAGTTTTTCCTTCTATTTGTATTTTGCTTAAAGTTTTGGTTAGAAATGCCTGCTGAATTTTTAAAATTACTTCTAAGAAGTACCCTTTACTTTTCAAAATGTGGTAAATTGCATTGTTAATTACTATTTCAGGTACTACACAAGACTGAATCAGTCCTCTAGCTTAAATAATAAAACTTTTTGTAAAATTAAACCATTTTACATGCATTACTGGACTGATACCAAATAAAAATTCTGTAGAACCTCAAAATGAAGGAAACTAGAAAATCCATGAAATGATCATCTAAACTTTTTTTCCCCTGAGATTTTCTGCCCAATATGGAAATTTGAGCTTCTACTTTGAGATCCTTGGAGTGCTAGGAAGAGATGAAATAATTTAGGATCTGCCCCAGTGGTGCAATATCACAGGAAATTCCTACAAATATTAGAATCATAAAAAGCTACACTAGAAATCAAATTCATTATACAGAAGGAGACACAAACTTGTTTCTCTCCGCTTTAATCAGGTTAGAGAGAAAATAAAATCTTTCCTGAGAATTAATAACTATAAGCAAGACATCACATATTTTTATAGTCCGCATTCATGCTGTGTGGTCCACAAAGTTTCAAAAAGATTCAAGCAGAGAATTTAATTTAATTTAATGTACTCTCATATTAGTTATGCCTCAGGCAAATTGCTGAAGCAGAAGTGAATATCCTCATGAGAAAAGTAACTCCAATCTATGGTCTCAAGGAGATATAAAGTCCTATGGAACGTAAAGAATGCACAGTCAAAAATCATTTAATACAAAAAGAAACACTGTTATTATGTACAAATAAGAACCACTAAAATAACAGATATAGAAATTGAACCACAAAGCAATTAGAAAATTCACAATTTAAAATAAATATATTTTATATATTTTAAGAAATAATATTAAAGGACAAAACTATCAGCAGGACACAGGAAATAATATTAATGAATAAAGGAGGTAAGGAAAATACCAAGCACAGCACTGACAAATTCTAAGATGTTTTGGATCAAAAAAAAAAAAAAGTGATCTTATAATGTACTTGAGATTGTAAAGGAATTGTTTCTATCTAAGGTATTTCTCAATCTCTTAGTGAAACGAGGGTCTTTTGGACATTCTCGTGGAACAGAGCTGGGGAGGGAGTAAGTAAGTCACAAATGATAAATCCAGTCCAGCTCTTTCCTATCTTCCTAAAGTTCTGAATTCCCTCCTAAGCATCATGCCAAATAAGCTCTGGCATCCCAACCTCACTCAATGTAGGTCACCGATCCATACAAGTTTCTATCAACCAAACAAGTAAGCTGTTAGTCACTTTCAGCTGTTCAAGCTAATACATCAACTAGGAATCACTGGGAAATGCATATACATCAATTAATTTTGCTGGGGACTTGAAAGCTAGCCAAGACAGTCTTTGGGCTCCAGTGTTGGAAGCAGTGGGCTTAATGTGCCTGATTTTAGGCCCCAGAGCAGCTTATGTTAGCACCGGTATTCGTGCGTCCTGGTGTGTCAATTCCTGGGCCTTGAGGTCTCTTTCTCAGAAGCTAGTATTTGTAGTAGATGACCAGGTGTGTGGATGGGTTGTCAGCCCCTGAGCAGCTGGTGTGACATAGGATGTGGCAGTAGCAGCAGTGGAGCCACCCGCTAGGACTCAAATGGTCTGTGCTGCAGTGGATTGGACAGGCTAGTCCCCAGTCCCACAGCTGCCAATAAGAGGGCAGTGGGTATTGTCCTAAATGTGCTTAGGAGAGCTTGGGCTCCAATTTTACTTCCTGGACTGTGGTTGCTGAAGCCACATAACCTTGAACTCAGCTCAAATGTGGGGTATGATCCCATGTTAAATTCACAAAATGGTACCAGGTGTGGGCTTGCAATCAAAGAGGCTTGGGAAGGAGACTGTGGGGAGTGTGGTTCACTCAAGACTAGTTCCCACAGCAGCTGGCTGCAGGAAGGTGGGCACCATTCCATATGTGTGCTATAAAACTTGGTTTCCCTGCCCCTCCCTAGCCAGGCAGGGACTGCAGCCATGTCAGCCCAAATTCGGCCCAATGCTAGGATGCAGCCCAGTGTCAAAATTTCAAAATGATGCATTGGACCTGTGGCCAGAAAGACTGGGGCCTTACCCGGGCAGGCAGTGGGGGCAAGAAACTGGAAAATGCTGTACAGTGACATCTCAATCTCAACTGCAGCCCGCTGTAGGGCAGTGGGGACCCTCCTTTGTGTGTTGGGGGGAGAGCCTGGCCTCCTCTATCCCTCCTTAGAACAGTGCAGTGGCTACAAACAGGCCCATGGTTCCCTGGTATCTAGGCTCTCAGAATGGCACCCAGCTTAAGCTGCTCTGGGCTCAGATGCCTGTGGGATTCCACATGGGTTCCCTTTCTAGAGCAACATCTTTGTGCAATGTCCAAGTAGCTCCCTATGTTAGGCCAGACACCTGCATGGGTCAGAGTCTTCTCTCATAGCCAAGATTTTAAAAGCTCATCTCAGAATGGAGCCCTGGGGGAATCCTCTCTTAGTGTTTCTGTTTCCAAAAGTTTCTCCCAGTTGTTAGCCAGCCCCTTGCCATGCAACCTTCCCTGAACCCTCCCTCTCCTTACCCACTTTTGGTGCTTTAGGTCATTTCCCTGGTGAATCCTAGTGTTCTCTTCTAGATGATCTATTCAAAATGTAAGAATCTGCTTACTATTTTGGTTTCTCTCCATGTACAAGGCACATACTACATGTGTCCAATTGGCCATGAAAATAAATTCTTTTAAAATGAGCATAGATATTTCCCAAATACTGCTATTCTTTTTTTTTCAATTCTCAACTCTATTCAGAAACTCCATTCCTAAGGCTTTCCATTCACAAACTCATGCTATTCTTTTTGAGAATTTGGTAATAGTGTCTTGATTTTTAATAACACTTGATAGGCTTCTATAATATTCAAAAACTCATCTCACATTTAAGGATTTATGAATGTCCTTATAGCATCTTACCAGGCAGGGTACAAAAAGGGAATAGTGGTATCCACAACAGGAGGCATCCAAGTAGCTATAAAGCAGGAGGCCTTACCTTTCCACTTTTATCTCCTTCATATATTTAGAAACTGTAGGATCTGTGAGTGATCTTATGTCTTATTAGAGTCTTTGGAAATTAAACTCTCTTGGAATTATCTGGATTTTTGATTTTTGGACCAGAAGTTTTCTCCAGGCTTTAAATAATATATACATTTTGAGGGAAAACTACTAGCTTGTTACAGGGCCCTAGTGGAAATAAATTATTTGACCAGACATCTCTATCTTGCAGTGGTTTTCTCTGAACTAAGATCTTAAAAGGTAGGATAAGCTCCAGAAAGCTCTATCGTAAAATGGAATAATATATCCAATCACAAGTCTAGCCTGGCCTCTGAGGTCTCAGTTAGCTACAAAAACATTACCATCCGTTGGGTACAGAAATGACTCTTCCTGATTCTATTCAAGGAGGATAATTACTTTTTCCTGTGCAGATTCTGACAGTAAATACTTTAGGATTTAAAGGCCATATGATGTTTACTGCAATAACTCAAATTTTTTTTCCATTTTAGCGTGAAAGCAGCCATAGAAAATTCATAAATAAATGGATATGGTTGTATTCCAATAAAACATTATTTTAAAAAGTCAGTGGGCTGTATTGGGCCTGTGGACCAACGTTTGCCAATCCCTTGCTTATATGATTTATAATCTGATAAAAGGGTCTTGTTTAATGATGGGACTGCATATCAGAGAAGAGTAAAATTCCACTGAAGATGTGAAATAATGATGATTAATTACTAATTTTCCATAGAAGTAGACAGCCTATGAAATGGGCTCAACTTCAGGCAAGGATGCTTGTGATAGAATATATTATCCCAAGATTAACAGAAGTATATTTTTGCAGAGATTTTTGCAGAGACTATAGCTAAGGATATTGTTGTAGAGTCAGCTCATTGCACTACCCAAGACTGGATTACTAAAGGTAGACAAGTAAAGGGCACAGACTTGTTTTCATCTACAGCCTGCATAAATGGTACTACATGAAAATGCTTCCATATTAAAAAAGAAAAAAAATATCTGAAATGATAAAACTGACCAAGCCCATGTGTCTGACTACATGCTCAACATAACAATAAACTATTATGAAGAATGTTAAATTCTTAAAGAGATTTATCTGACAAATGAGGACTTATTCTACATGATTTTTAGATTTACTATAATTATAGAGTAATTAAGACAGTGTTGTAACGGTAACATTATTGACATTTAGATGAATGAAAACAGATAAAGTTCCTAGAAGTAAGACTGCACATTTATGATCAATTGATTTTCAACAAAAGTGCCAAAACAAGATAATGGGGAAAGAAAAATCTTTAAACAAAATATGGTTCTGCCTTCTGTGTCCTGCAGAAGAAAGTGTGAAAGCAGCCTCTCGTATGAGAGGCCTGGAGGCCCTAGAGGGAGGATATGCAGTCACTTGACCTTAGCTTTGCTAGGTTTGGAAGCACATTATCTTTAAAAAAGGCAATATATGTAACATAAACACCCCATAATATTCTGAAAAAAAAATTAAAAATAGATTCCATTATATTAGCAAAGAATAAAAGTGTGAAAATATAAGAGCATTTTTTATGGACTTAGAACTAAGGTTTGCAAGTTGCTTTTACCCCTCTAGTCTCCTAATTCTTGCAGCATCTGAGAGTAATCCTGTCTGTTGGATGACCATCTTTAGTGGGATTTAGTAGAACATGGTAGTCAGAAGACCTGAGATTCAAACACTACCCTTCCTAACCTTGGTCAAGCCACTATATTTAAGCCTGTTTGTTCATCAACCAAATGAACACAGAGCCATGAACTTTGTTAAGCTCACAGAATTTTTGAGAGGATCAAATGAGATGGCAGACCAGAAGCAGCCTGCACAATGTCTCTCTCATGGATAGGACTGAAAATGATGAAGAGATGTTCATGTTTGCAGTGAGAACACTGAGAATCCACAGAGAAGAGCCGGGAGTGAAAGGAAGTAGATAGCAGGGCTGGAGGTAATTAGGAAAGGTGCCTACATACGGGAGAGGGAAAGAGGAGAAAGGCCTAGACTCCACTCTTCCCCTGAGGAAACCTCAACAGGAGTGGCAGGACAGCCCCTCCACCCACAGCAGTCCTGCAGACTGATAAGGAGATCTGACTGGAGGCTATGCCCTTGAGAGGCCTGAGTGCTGTGGCTGATGTCATTTTAACATCCCAACCCCAGAAGCTACTTTTGCTGAAGGGTCAGATCTTTGACTGCAGCCTCCTCCTTACCCCAGCCAGGTGGGGAGGGAGCAGGGAATCCCGGCACTCGTGTGTGCCCCGTGACAGGTGCCATGGACTTCCCTACTGCCACTGTTGCCAGGGGCCCTGGGCAGACCAGGAGACTCTGGGCCTGGCACAAGTTTCTGTGGCTTGGGCAATCTTGTTCAATCACACTTCCCGTGGGACTCAGGCAGAGCACGTGCCCATATCCCTCAGTGTTCCCTGCCCACTCCAAGGGAAGCTAGATTTTGCCAATGCCACCAAAGCCTGAAAGACCCCAAGTGGGATAAAAGCTAAAGCAGCCACAACCTTTGGATCTGGGCAATCTGCATGCCACAGACCTGCACCATCTATCACAAGCACCCAGGGCACTGTG
>JAQIFY010006482.1:0-10258 GCA_028533085.1 Varecia variegata
ACTAGGTGAAGCTGAAATGCTAATTTGAATGTGATGTCATGATTCTCAAAGTCAGTGAACCTTTCTTTGTATTCTCCAATTAATAGGTCTATAACAGCTGCACATTCTTCAAATGATTCCCGTATATCATCCTGCTCATCAATGACCTTTGCTAACAGGGAAAAATGTTCATCTGACATTTTATTTTGAAGAAGTGCTTGAAAAAAGATAGCTTTTTTTCAAAATGCTTGTTCTTTTTTTTTTTTTTTTTGCAACATATTATATCTAGACTTAATTTTACCTTGCCAAAAAAATTCAAGTCATTTTGATTTGACATGATGTCACACAGAAATGCTGCATTCCTATAGAAATCTTCTTTCAATAATTCACATTGCTGATTCTGTTCTTCATAGAATTTAACTATCTGTTCTCACAGAGATAAAAATTTGGCTAACACCTGTCCCTGTGATAGCCAATATACTTTAGAATGATAAGGCAAATCCACATGAAATACATCATTGTTCAACTTTAGCATGTTATGAAACAGACTATGCCATGTTGCATTTGCAGGAATATAGTTAACAATACTTATAACTTGTTATAACTTGTGGTAA
Organism: Varecia variegata; assembly: GCA_028533085.1. Lineage (NCBI taxonomy): Eukaryota > Metazoa > Chordata > Mammalia > Primates > Lemuridae > Varecia > Varecia variegata. The sequence goes on from JAQIFY010006482.1 coordinate 594, forward strand.
AGTGCCACTTAAAATAGTAGCTTTAGCACAGAGATTTTGCTGATGTAAAATATAATGAAAAGAAATCAGAGAATCTGGTTCTGTTAATACTTCTTTTTTCTATCTGTTCAATAAACCATTTGTATTTTCCTGTCATGGAAGGTGCACCGTCTGTACATACACTCGCTAAATTTACAACAATGTTGTTGAGGCTAACTTCACAACATTTATCTTGAAAGTTGTTGAAGGTATCTATTCCCCATGTTCTGTTTGCAAGAATGCCCAAAGTGAGTAGCTCTTGGTAGCATTGAAAATCTTCTGTTATGATCTGAATGAAGTACAAAACTTGCACTGAGTTAGTAGTGTCAGTTGATTCAGCCAAAGTGATTGAATAATATATATTTTCCTTTTGAAGTATTGCATGAAGTTTTTCTGTTAAGTTGAAGGCTAATTCATGCTACCAATCAATTATGTTTCTCCTTAACAGAGGCAGTTGTTTGTACTTTGAAACATTATTGGGGTCTAGGCATCCTACAACTTTGACAATGCATTCTTTCCCAATTTCTGCATCAGTGAATGGCTTCCCTTTTCCCCTGAGTATATAAGCTCCTTTATAAGTTGCTTCCGTTATTCCCAGGTCTTATTGCTGCTTGAAAGAATTATCTTTGCTTTTGCTTTTTATTTTTTAATTTATGCAATACCACCTTTCATGCCTCTCTCTCTAATTTAAAGTATCTGTGGTCCTTATGAATGTTATAATGCTGATGAGCATTGAATTTCGTTAGTGTTGATATTGCAGTATCACAAAGCAAGCAAATCGTCTTATCTTTAGCAGAAACAAGATAATATTGTAATTCCCAATCCTCGTTAAAAAATTTGTTTTCTTCCTTCAGTGCTCTCTTGGGCTTCTTTGACATGATGGGCTGTTAAGCAGATAGAATTAAAAAATATTGTAGAGCTGGGCAGTATTCACAAATTCCACTTCAGACAGAATCACAGTGCACCGTTGTCAAAAGGTGGTAACAGATTGGTGTACTCGACCCCCATAAACGCTCTCCAGCCAGCCTCGTGCGGTAGTGGTGCCAATCAGGTGGGGGAAGTCAGAACTAAATCACGAGCAGAGCAGCCGTCAGTTTAGCCCTTGTGGCTTACTAATGTTCTAATTGTGCCAGTCAATCTGGGAAGATTATTTTGTTGAAACTTATTTTATTCTTTGGTATTTTAAATAAGTTCATTTTAAAAATAAAATAAAAATATAACAGATGAAAAAATGTACTAATAAAAATAAAAGGAATTGTTCTGTAAAATTTGGATTCAGTCAAAAGGCTGTACTTAAGGACCTAGAAGGTCACATGTGGATGTAAGGGCACAGGTTTCCCACTCCTGGACTAGTGATTTTTAAAAAGTTTGTCATATTTAGTTAGCTATTTTAATATAGTCAAGTTTTTATATTTTCTTACTTTAAAGAAAAAAAAATTGATTGCAAAGCCTGCTTTTGAGTTTCTCAATGAATCATATCTAAAGAAATCTCCATTCAAGTTATGAGCCTTAAAGAAGGCACCACCTGACAGCAGAATTTTCTTATTGCTGGTAAAAAGCTAAACAGAAACAAGCAGGCTTTAGTGCTAAGCTTGGAAATGGAAATGCAAAGGTAGCAATCACTACAACAACATCCATTTATTTATATAAATGTTGGTTACATATAAATGGGCCTTCAGGCTTAGCAGGACTAAAAAACAATTTGAGATTATGGATATGATCGTTGAATGTGAGAGCTTCATGAAGCATCATAGTGTTACTTCTGAATCCAGTCTGTCTGGGTTCAAAGCAGGACTTCACCTCTTATTAGGTGTTGGCCTTAAGCAAGCTATTTAAATTCATCCTTCACATTCCTGGTCTAGTGCCTATCTCAGGGTTATTATAGATTAAACAGATTATATTTACAAGATTCTTAGAATACACCTGATGTAGATTAAGTGCTTGTTAAGTGATAAAATAGAAGTACTTCATTGCACATCCAATTCAGTGGAGTCTGTAAGAAGAGACCAAAACCTTTTTTTAAAGATATAGTAGTGATTCAGCAGGTGTTTCAAACAGGGTTACAAAGTCAAAGCTCTGAAACGTACCTCAGTGTTTTAACCTTGCATTGTAAATGGTAATTTTATGTAACCCAAACAACCAGCAACATACAGCAGAAAAAAATGATTAAGAACATCAGTTTTGTGGTATCAACCGCAAAACTCAACCACACTTGAAACATCCTTGCTTTGCTACTCATTAGTTCTGTGGCCTTGGATAACTCACTTATATTATTTAAACCTGTTTTCTTATTTTAGTTCATGGGCAAATGCTGAAAAATATTATTTGTAATTTTGATTATCCTTACTTTCTAGCAAAATTTAGTGGCTTCTTTTCTATTACTCAAGTGATTAAGTCTTGACATCTTTGGTATTTCAAGATATAGGACTAAAATCTGTTGTAAATTGTTTTGTATTTATATAGCTCTAAATCTTATCTATCTGTTAGCAAAACATTAACATTATGTATTTCCAATAAACATTTGATTTTCTTGTTGATATATCCCCAAATCAATATTTTCTTCTAATCATTGATACTATGTTAAGGCAAGATGCATGCAATTGTATGTATATACAGGTACTCTAAGGAAAAAGTACACATTTGAGAAAAAATTAATAATATATCTCTTTTTGTGATAATTTGTTTATGGAAGAAGTAACAGCTGTAGAACTGTAGTCATAGAGACTGATCTTAAAGTTTCTTTTAGATTGGGTAACTTCATAGGAAGCTAAAGCACTGAATGGAAAATAAACTTTTATGGGTAAACACCTTTTTTATATATCCCCAAAGAATGCCTTCTGTTTATATGAACAAAGGCTTCATTCATAATTACACTCCAGTGCTCTTCTGACTGTTTTGCATAATTTCTAACTTGCAACTTTCTCATTGACATAAGTGTTAGGCTGTGTCATTTTGAAAATGAGTATTATGATCAGCTCTTTCTAGTAGTTTTTATAGATGTTTTCTGTAATGAAATGTAAGTAAATTGTTCAAATTTAGAAACCTTGATGATACAGCTTCATTTCCTCCACAGGCAGTCTAGGTAAGGAAAATCTGCTGCAGGATTCTCCATGAATGTGCCAGTCAGTGTTTAAAAGATAACTTAAATCTCCCTTTTTAAAAGAGATGAGAAAGAGTGAGTTATTGAAGTTGCAATCTGCAGTTTTGATATTCGTGTATAAAAAGGGGCAGATGTTCTTTTCTGGTAAATCATTCCCATAATACATTTACCCTGTATTCAGAGATGAATATGCTTACTGCTAAGTCTTGGCAGAGGTTTCAGGAAAACATTGATTAAACTCCATTGGTGAACAAAGAAAAGAAAAGATTAGTCATTTAGAATGCAGTGTTATTCTTTCAACCTTTCTTTAGCTTCTCCTTTTTTGCAAACTTTGTTTGATTCATAGTATTAAGCCTAAAATGAACTGTCATTTTTAATGTTATTTGCAGACAATCAAAATTATATATAGGTATATATAAAATATACACAGGAATACAGGAATGTTCTCAGGGATTTGCTTGTATCAAATCCCTGAGCACATTGCTAGACCACATTTTTAACATTAATCTTCACTTATATTTACAGAATTCGCATAGCCTTTATATACTACATTTATTTGAGATGTTAAAAAAAGGATAAAAAATAGTTAATTAATAGATTTAAAATATACTTTTATAATCAAAGTAAATAGTTGATTATGTCAGTTTTCCAAACTGGAAGTAATTCTAGATGTAGGTAAAGAAATTATTTGTACTGATTAACTGTATATAAATAGAAAAAATAATTTAAATACATGAATGTTTACTATATATATTATATATGTATAATATTTACTATATAATGGATTGGTAGGACTTTCCTCAAAGTTTACAAAGATTAGTAGATTAAAAGTAAGCAGGCATGTGATGGGTAGGTAGATAGATGAATAGATAATGGTCAAAATTATGCATAGGATATATTGCATATATGTGCATTTTATATTTATAAATATGTGTGCATAGGCATATTTTTAAAAAGAATTCCTAGTTACTGTATGATGAAAATAAACAGTTGAGAGGATTGGAACAATTTAGAAAATTTAGGATTTCCAACCTTTATGGAGTTGATAGATTATCTAGTTTCACCTTCACATTATAATTTCAAAGATAATAAAACTGACTAGTACAACTGAGTTATACATAGTGACTAAAATAGTTTAAACTTGGTTTTAATATAGGGATATTAAATAAGAGAGAGTGAGGGGGATAGAGAGGAGGATATTCATATTATTTAATAATAATTGCATAATAATTTGTGTATCATATTCAAGGGTCAATGACAATACAAGTGTCCATTCATTAGTTCAGTATTAAGTTCTTGCTATGATCAAAGAACCCTATAAGAGTTAAGTAAACTTTGGAACATGATTCTTGACTAGAAAAGGCACAGTTGGAGCAAAATGTGGCTGTGGTTTTTGGAGGTAGGAGGTAATTGCATAAGACAAAGGGAAAGAGAGTTCCGCTATATAATTGCCTATGTACTCTTATATCAACATGATGATAATGGATATTGCAAGACAATGAGGTCAGAGTCAACATGAAGTATGATTGGACACATCTTAGAGACTAACTCAGTGTTACTTGAAAGGAACAAACAAAGATTATTGCAAGGTTTTAAGTCTGAGAGAAAAGGCTAACTATATGACAATTTATAAGGAAGCTGAGAGGAAACCTGAAATGTGGGATGATAGTTTAGTTTTAAACTTTTTTTAATGATAACAAGGTGAATGCTTGTGAAAATTCTCACTACTTAGTTCATGAAAGGAATCTGTGTCAGGAGACAGAACAATCTGAGGGACAGTCCGGGGATGTCATCTGCAGACAGGGGCTAGTTTAATACAGCTGGGAAAATGAGGTCTTCAAGGTGTGGAAAAAAACTAACCAGATCACGATGGGTGGGATCTTGACTGTATTTACAGTCAGGGATGAGCAAGAAGAGGAACCTGGGATAGAGGTAGAAAAATAACACCCATAAAGAAAAAAAAAAGAGAACCAGTAGCAATCAGAGGAAGTGTTTCAAGAAATAGGGACTAACAAGTTGTCTCGTAAGGAAAGCGTGAGTACCTCAAAACACCTGTTCTCGTTTTTGTATTCTAAATAGATAAACTCTCTCTCTTTCTCTCTTGTATTCTGACTTGGAAAACGGTCATACAGAAATGGGTGTTTAATAAAAGCATTTTGATAGATTCGATTTGAAGACTTGGGCTTCCTCAAACTAAATTCTTACCTGTATTGTATAAACTATGTGCCAACATCTTTTGTTCTCCTGTGAGGACTTTAAATATTTGTACTTACCCCTACACCCCATTGGAGATTTATGTTATCATAAAGCTCAGTGATGCAAACTATTTCCTGTAACCTTTTCCCTACTATTACCAATTCGATGATTGGCTTCATGGTGGCAAAATAACAATGAAAAATGACTTTGTTCCTAGTCCACATTCCAGAATATTAATAATACTGCTAATATAGATTTGTCAAAGTTCTAACACTTGCAGCCGAGTTTACCATTAAGAATCTATCCACTATGTCAGCTAAAGAAATTAGCTCAGAGGAAAGTGATCCCATTTCCTCCCTTTTATAGTAGAATTGTGTGGCTACTACCTAGTTTTATTATTTTAAAGATAGATAACACCCCATATGAATAAAGTGAAAATATTTTACCTGTGTTATGTGCCATGTCCCTAATAATCGAATGAAAATATATTTTCCAGGTTTTTAAAATATATGCTATTAATTTTATTATCTAATTATAAATATGGATTTTGAGCCAAAATATACTTGCTTATTTTTAAACTTTTAGATGAATCTACATTTATTTAAAAAATAAAATATTTCCTTTAAGAAAGGACTTTCTTTAAAAATAGTTAATTTGAGCTAGCAATACAGTTTATTTTTATTGATTGAGAAAATGTTGGTTATACTATCTACTCCACCTAAAATAATTTCTAACAAAATAGTGTTATTTCATGACATTTTTGAAACATGCTGCTTTGGTACTTGAAATGGAATGTGGATTCTGAGTGATTAAACTTGCTTCAGGAAAAGATGTGTGTCTTTAATAGTTATTGTGACAAGTGAGCCCTGACTGGTCAAGATTGGGATAAAATCAATAGTAAATAGCAATGGGTCCCTTGACTCTGTCACTGAATCTTAGCCTGATATCTGTTCACTTTGCAGACTTCTAGATACAAAAATATTGATCAAACTTAAGATAATTTACTATTGATACTCGAGCTTAATGGTCAACATTTCTTTGAAAGTATGTAATTCATTACTCATATATATTTCAGCAACCTGACAATTTGTTTCTGACTCTTCCTCATGTTTTGATGCCTCATTAATGTGCAACCTGAAAAACAATAGGCAAATATCATTTTCTCTTAAACATGATTCTCAAAAATGTTCTATTTTTAAAATGACACAAACAACCAAAAGTAGAAGGAGAAAACCTATCAATTACTGATCTAAGGCAAGTGAAAAACCACAGCCCATCAATATAAACATGGACCATACTCGCCTGGAAATGTTTTTTGCTCTCTCATTCCTAAGATATAATAGCATATTTAACTCATTATCAAGGTCATAGAGAAAGAACAGTTTTATGTGTGCTTGCCTCTGACTTAGCGTATATAAAAAAGACAGCATATGTATTAATAAAAAGGATGAGGAGCTGACCACAGTGCCTGCCTCCCCTGAAGGCTCACAGCCACCAAATACAGGCCTGATCCGGACATGTGAGCAAACAAATCTTATAGTGAAGCAAGACTGTGGTGTTCATTAACATTTTAGAATATACAGTTTTAATTTCTGAATCAAGGCTATTACATTGCTTCAAATGACTTTATTTAAATGTGAGAAGAGAATTCATGAGACCTGGACAAATTCTCATAAAAGGCAAAAGACTGCGATTTCATTGAAAAAAACATTTAAGGAACAGTGGGATAAAATTATAGTTGGACCTTTATTGTGCTACAATCATGCTTATTCAACAATAACTTTTTTAAAAGCAAGTATATTTTATTTCAGCTATTTTATTATCTTTGTTCCAAGGAACATACCCATGAAGTTTATTAACAAATTGATTTTCTTTCAAATAGCATAGTTTTCATTAAATATTTCACATTTTGTCTCATTACTCACTTTGCAGTTTGATTAGTTAGATTCATTACAGCACTGTACCTTAGAAATATTTTTCATCCAAGGAAATGCTCATGATAAAATATACAAAAGAATCAGTAAGATATTTACCAAACTTTTTTGATTCTTTTTTCCAATCTAAACACTTTTTTGGGAATCGAAACTTTGACGTGAATATAATAGTTTTACTAACAAATAGAGGAAGTTATTTAATATAAAATGAGGTAGTCATCCTTGTTTTTAATTGAGTGGTTAACACATTTAAAGGTCCCATGGTACAGATGCTAAAAGCACAGAGCCAAGCAACCTGGGATCTAACTCAAAATTGGGCACAGAGTAGGCGCCCCCTAAATATTTCTCAATTTTGTAAATCTCAATTTTGCCCACCTTTGACTCTGGGCAAGTTGCTTAACCTCTTAGTGACTCAGTTTTCTTACCATTTACTGCATTTATATGAATAAAGACTTTCTTTCAGAATAACTATACAACACCCTGATTTTAATTCCTTATAGTTGATTTTGTATTAATTGAAGGGAGTTTAAATTCAGGTATTTAATTTTGGCACTGTACCAATTTTAAAAAAGAGAGTACCTTAGAATTTTCTGTATTTCTCTGAGACAGATTTATATATTTATGAAATTAAAGTCAGTGTTTTGGAGCTAACATTGATACAGTGTCAACCTAATTTAATTGAGTCCAGAGCTAGTGTGCTGGCCTTTCCTCAATATTTTTGCCATCCATTCTTTTGTTCATCTAATTAAAAACCATTATAAAGAGCTCATATTCACTATGAGCAGTACACACTAGGATAAATTAAGTTCAGTGATAGAATTGCTTTGTATGATAGCATCTGTCTTTTTCATGACGTCTGTGGATTTCATTGCTGGAATCGGCTAAAATATAATACTTATATCACTGTCAAGTAAAATTAATGCATCTTTTCTTGATGCACATGCTCCATATTAATTGTTAGTTCAATTTTTTTCCTTTTTAAATGTTGTTAAACTGTACATGAAAATTCCTGTCTCAAAAAATTTCAGATATTGTCAATAATTCTCTTCAGAAGGGAGCTATAGCTATGCAACTGAAAATAGTACAAATATAACAACGACAATACAGGAAATACTGTATTGTTTATTTTAAAAACTCTGGTTTAAAAATTAATGATGCATATTTTTCCAGTGAATGAGACTCATTCTACTGACTTGAATATATAATTTCTCATACCTACATGCTTTTACACATGATGCTATTATCTCTACCCAAAGTGCAATGCATTTTTCCTCACCCCATGAACATTTTCCATCTGGCTAACTCTGAGGAATACTTTAAGACTTGCCTCAAGCTTTACCATCTATCTCCCTCTTCCCATTCAGACTGACTTAGCTGCTGCTCCTCTGTGTTCTCAACTCTACTGTATTCTGGTCTCAATCATGGTGCCTGCTACTAAGTATAAAAGTCTCTGATTTCATCCATTATCTTTTCACAATTTGATAAACTCTTTGAATACATGAACCATGTCTTATTCATTTTTATATCCCAGCACCCAGAGCAATGTTTGCCATTGGAGTAGACACATATTAAATGTGTATGAAAGGGTGAACAAATGAATCAACAAAGTTTTTCATGGTTGCTTTATTTAATCTCAATAACCAGAGCTGGGGAGTATTGCATGAAGTTAAGCATCGTGAGCTGAGAGTCAAAGTCTTTTTCCTAGGTGAATTTAAATTTGATGTTATTGAAGAGCTTGATCTACTTTAAACTTTTTCACTGACATATGTTGAAAAAGAGAACAGCCTCTTTCACACTGCTATTTTCCTTTGAACTTTCTTTTTCTATATGCGACTTGTTTTTAAGTAAAAGCAATCTTAACATATCACTTAAACTTCTTGGAAGTAAGCCCTATATGGGTTATAAATGCAAATAGAAATAAACTTATAATTTTATTTCTTCTATACTATAAAACTATTACATGGTATTAATACTTGCTTCTACTTCAATCAACATATCAAATTTAAATATATCTATTAGATATTTTAAAATGCATTGCATCAAGAGTTATGAAATAATTACTATTTGTATACTATTGGTGTAGCATATCATGTGTAATAATGTACATCTAGGGAATAAGTTCTCATTAAAAATAGCTTATATGTAGAAGCTTACTTTACAGTCAAATCTAATACAATTGCTCTTAAAAACATATCTCAGGTTAATTTTACTGTTATTAGTATGGAAGACTTTTATAAACATTGCATATCAAGAATTTCTATAGTACATAGTAAAATCTATCCCTCATTGGAGATCCAATTGTGTATTGGACAGGAGTGGGGGTTGGGGGAGGGGATGGGTGTATACCTACAAGAAGAGTGCGATGTGCACTGTCTGGGGAATGGACACACTTGAGGCTCAGACTCGGGGGAATGGGA
>JAQIFY010006483.1:0-10257 GCA_028533085.1 Varecia variegata
GTTTTTCCATCTTTTTCAAACAACTTAATGAAATCTAAAAGGATACATGCCAACATGTCAACAGTGGTTATTTCTAGTGATGGGATTGTGGGCCATTTACATTTCTTCCTTCACTTTTATATTTCTGGAAAAGTATGCAACATAGAGCATATTGGTATAAACTTGAAAACAACAGGCATTTTCCTTCACACCTGGTCCAAACCCACCCCCCACTCCCCAGGGTAGAAGCACCATCTCTGTCATTTTAGCTTCTGTTTGCCCTGCTGAGGCAGGGGAGCCTGCCAACTCCTTCATTCACACAGCAAATATTTGTTGAATGCCTAAGAGCCAGGCCCAGCAAGGTGATTCCACTACCTTTCAGCTTTTTAATGGGCCTCCTGAAGTCCTCAGTACCAGCTGAGGGAATCGGATGAAGAGTGGGCTAAGCCAACACTTCACAAACTCTATGTGCATGAGAGCCACCAGGGGATGGATTCAGTAGGTCTGGAGAGGGACCTGAGACTCTCGGGAGGGAAGCAAGCTACTTGATGTTTTGCTGAAGGTTTCTCAAAGCAGCTGCCCGAGTCACCAGACACTTGTACCCCATGATGGTCTCTTATTCTCTAGCTCCCGCAGGGTTAGATTTCAATCCCATAAGTGTTTAAACCAAAGTCTGTGAGATACAGTAGAAGGGACACTGCTTAGGCAGTGGCAGCTGGAAGCTGTCTGTCTCTCTGCAGTTAAAAGCAGGGCCTTGGAGAAAAGCAGGCCTGGGTCTGAATCCCAGCTCCACCATCCACAGGTGTGATTTACTTCCCCACTCTAGGCCTCAGTTTCTTCACATATAAAATGGGGATGATAACTGAAGCTACTTTCACAGAGTAGGGTTGTGTGGGTTACATGAGGATATGAAGGCATCTAAAGGGCTTGACAAGCCCCTTACACATGACGAAGGCTCAGTGCCCACCACCGTTAACAGGGCTCCAGTCCTTTCTCAGCCGTCGAGGACTGGCTGGGACTTGGGGAGATCCCTTGATTTCTAAGCCTTCCCGCCTTCCAACGCAGAGGAGAACGCACATGCCCTGCCCCCTTGCCAGGAATGTTCTCTGCCTAAACCAGGATGTGTGCAGAGCACCAGGCAGGAAACCCCTTTGGTCCTCAAACAGGTTGAGGCCCTCAGATTTTATTCAGTGAATTTTTCCTGATTCACCTTAATCTTACTACCGGGGAGATAATTAGGAAGATAAAGAAGCCCTCCCCTCTCTCCCTGACATTAGGAAAGCTGGCTTTCAGGGAGGAGGCCATCCACGTGGAGATCAGGTGAGGGGCGCACCAGGTGTCCCTGCCGCTCAACACAAACTCAATGCCTACCAAGCATCCTGCTCCCAGGACACGCCATCCAGAGGGCCCAGCAAGCTGGATTTCTTCCCCTACAGGCATACTGAGAATTACGACCCTCTCTTCCCCAGGAGCCCGAGTTGATTAGACCTCGTTTGGAGAGGTGTCTGAGTTTTGCACTTTGGGAAGAAAGCGAGGCTGAGCAAAAAGGGTTCCCCTAAGCTCGCAGGAGCATCTGAGCAGGCTCCATCCGGAGAAGCACGGCGAGTGCACGCGCGCGGTGTCCCTCTGCGCGCCCCCCGCCCCCAACGCCTGCCCCGGCCCGTAGGGCACTCACGATCTCGGCCACGATGAGGAGCCCGGGCAGGGTGCGGAGGAACTCCCGGTCGTAGGCGAAGCTGCTGCTGCTGGTGGAGAAGTTCTCGGCGAAGGAGCTGGTGGTGGTGGTGACGGTGTGCGAACGGGCGCGCTGCGGGTCCTCCATCGTTGCGCCCCAGCCCGGCTGGCCAGTCCCCGGGGACTCCCAGCGCGTCCGGGGCTGGACGCGCGGCCCTGCACCCCGGGGACACCGGCGAGGGGGAGGGGAGCGTGCCGAGGGCCGTCCAGGCGCGGCGCGTGTACCTCGCGTGCGTGGCGCCCCTGGCTCCTCGGTGCGCGGGCTCCGGGGCTGCGCTGGGGCCCAAGAGGAAGAGGAGAGCGAGCGAGGGGAGGCCGCCGGGCGGCCGAGCAGACGGCAGAGGCCGGGAGCAGAGGAGGGGGCGTGGAGAGGGGCGGGCGGGAGGCGGGCAGGAGAGGGACCGCCCCGCGGAGGCGCCGCGAGCTCTCGGCCTCGTCACCTGCTGCCGGACATCAGGAGGCCGAGAGGGCGCCGGGTCGCGCCCAGGGTCGCTGGGTGGGCAGCCCGGCGGGCGGCGCGGAGGAGAGGGCGCAGGGGTCCTCCTGCCGCACCCGCTCCCGGCCCTTGCCTCCGTCAGGCTCCGCCTCACCGGGGCCCGCAGCCGCCGACCTGTTTCCACCTGGCCTGGGCGGGGGCCGCGGGCACTGGGGAGGGGGGCGGTCCCTTAAGGAAACCCAGGCCTCCACGGGTTCCGTGGCTCCAGGACTCTGCCGCGGGGGACTGAGCGACCACCGAGGCAGAGGGTGGAAAGAGCGGCTGGAATTACGACCCGGCCGGACCTTAGACCCGAGATCGATGAGAGGCCGCCAGGAGTGTCCGGGAGACGGCTGGAGCTTCTCCCCCTCCCGCTGCGGCCGTCTCCAAAGCCTGGCGTTATTTCCTGCCGGTCCTGTCGGGAACAATTTGAGGAACCAACTTAGTAACTGGGCTCTGAGGGCGAGACGCTTCCAGGGTTTGCCTGCGGCTCCGTCGCGGGAACCCGTGGAGCCTGGGTGACTGCGCCTGGGCCCGAGGCAGAGCGGGGAGGTGTTTGGGGGTCCCTAGTCAAGATGAATCAGTGTGACCGTCCTATCACCCTTGGAAAAAAACGTTTCAAGAAAGCGTGGAAGGTGTGGTTTGTGCAAAGTGAAGTTTAGGACAAACGGGCTGTGCTTTCATGAGATGGTGGAGGGGACGAGGGCACCTCATTTAGCGGGGCAAGTTGTTACAGGGTCAGGTCAGACCTGAACTCAGACACGGGCACTTGCGTTTATAAACAGTATGATCGTGAGGAAATGGCTCTACTTTTCTGGGTCTCAGTGGTGCCATCTGTAAAATGCAGGCTTTGATAGATGGACCTCTGACCAAAAAGATTGTCTTCGTTGTGGTCCCTCCTATTTTGTGAAAGGGTGGCAAGAAACACTTTATCCAGAAACCACCAAGGGAAAAGGAAATAATCTTTGGCCACAAATAGAGGGTAGCTTTCCGTTCACAGTGAAGCATTCCGGCTGATCTGTTCCAAGATAGGTTGGAAAAAAGGTCAGAAGGGACATTTTATTCCCCATGTCTTATCAGCTGTGCTGAGAAGAAAGCAAAAACTACATTCTAATAAAACAAGGAAATTAGTTTCTATGAAGTGTAGGGCCTAGCCAGGAGGACCTCAGGGAGTAAAAGTTAAGGCTTCAAAAGGGTGGCAAAGATGAAGATTTGGAGAAATTCCATCCATGTGCATGTTGGGTAAGCACCTTGGGCTGGTGGATAAATACAAAAAAATTTTAAATATAGCACTTTCGCCCTAGAGCAATAGTTTGTCAAAGTGGTCCCAGGACTAGCACTGGGAGTTTTTCAGAAATGCACATTCTCAAGCCCCACCCAGACCCACTTAATCAGAAACTCTGAGGGTGGAGTGTCGAAGCTGTGTTTTAACAAGCCCTCCAACAGACACTGATGCATGCTGAAGTTTGAGAGCTGCTGGTTTAGAGAAACTGCTAGTGAAGTTGAGGAGTAAGAGATACACACATGAAATGGCTGGAAGAGTCTAAGACATCATGCATGACATTCAGTGAATGTGTAAGACAGAAAGGAAGTCTAGACAGCTCTATTTCCATAATACAAAGGACAATACTTTCTTGAAACTCTTGGGTTCAAGTAGACTTCCGAATTCAGATTTTTTTAAATTTAGAAAGGTGAAATGTACATGTACAGTATATTACATAAGAGCCTCAGTGAAGGCTGTTATGTAATTAGTTACACTAATTTTCTGCAATGAAAATATATGAATGACATAGTGTATGCTTGGGTTATCTTTTGCAATGTAACAAATGTTTCCCAAATATTAGTGATCTAAAATAACCATTTTATTTGCTCAGGAATTTGGGCAGGGCTTGGCTGGCAGGTTCTTGTACTGCGTGTGGTATTGATTGGAATCATTCACTGAAGGCTTTTGACTGGTGGGTGAGCAGCTGAAAAGTGGCTAGAAGATCCAAAAAGGCTTCATTTGCTTTCCAGCACTTCAATGCCGTTTCAACTAGACTCTCTCTCCATGAAGCTTGAGCTTTCTCATAGCCCACCGTGGGCTCAGAGTAGTTGGACTTCTACATGGTAGCTGGTTAGTAGAAGGGACTTTCTAGGGGAGGCAAACACAGAAGCAGTTCTCTTAAGGCCCAGCCCTGAAAGCTACACAGCATCATTTCTGCCACATTCCATTGGTCAAAGCCAACAAATAACAAGGCCAGCCAGATTCGAACTGAAGGGAAACAGCTACCACATCTGGCCAGGAGGAGCAGCACAGAATTGTGGCCCTCTTTTAATCCACTGAGATTTAAAAAGACAGTAAATAGCTTCACATAAGTTTAAGTTAGGTTTTTCTTTTTCTTTTTTTTTTTTTTTTGAGACAGAGTCTCGCTTTGTTGCCTGAGTTAGAGTGAGTGCCGTGGCATCAGCCTAGCTCACAGCAACCTCAAACTCTTGGGCTTAAGCAATCCTACTGCCTCAGCCTCCCAGGTAGCTGGGACTATAGGCATGCGCCACCATGCCTGGCAAATTTTTGCTATATATATTTTAGTTGGCCAGATAATTTCTTTCTATTTTTAGTAGAGTTGGGGTCTCACTCTTGCTCAGGCTGGTCTCAAACTCCTGAGCTCAAACGATCCACCCGCCTCGGCCTCCCAGAGTGCTAGGATTACAGGCGTGAGCCACCATGCCCAGCTAAGTTAGGTTTTTCTACCAAATACATTTTCTGCAAATTTAAGAAACTTTTAGTTTTCAGTTTTTGGGATTTCAGGATTGCACAGAAACATTTGCATACTGGTTGCTTGAAAAGTGGCTTGCCTCTTTCCAACTGCTTTTTAAATTCAGATGCTCATCTTCTACCTGGAACCCTGCTTAGGGCCCATTCCTCCAATAACAACCTTATCCAGTCCACCTCTCATCTTCCTGCAAGAATTATTGTCTTGAAACCCCAGGCTAAGGTATCACTGTGCACAGCGTAAGGGCTTCTATAAGGTAGTTCAAACTATCTCCTCCAATCCCTTTTCCCAAACATTCTAGAATGCATCCCATTTCGGCCCCAAATGCATCTTTCACATCTCTGTAAGTGTGACCACTTTATGCCCATAACCAGCTTTTCTCTCAGCCTAGAAATCCTCCTACCTTTATACACAGCTCAAAATCTTCATTCTTCACAGCCCATTTAAAATACCACCTTTTCTGTGATTTCTTTGGATTTCTATGAGCTTTGTTCTTTTTTTGTCTTAGAATTCATTAATTTTATGTACTTTCCACTCCTTTTCGAGCAACATGAATTATCTTTGACACCCTCCTGCCACAGGAGATATTGAATGAATGTAAGGCCCAAACTTTATTCTTAAATGCAGAAAAATGTCAAAGGAAAAGGTAAGCCCTGTCCTCCCATAAAGACTTCATGCAGAACAGAGCTTTGAGTTGAGACTTGTGGGAAGCATCCAATTTGTAAAAATGGAGAAGAAAGTGGAAAGCTGGAACATCACCCCAGCCTACAGGTACAGCCTAAGTGACACCACATGTGCCAAGATGAGCAGGTCCTGTGCAAACAGGTACAGAGGAGTCTAAGGAGACCTGTTTGCATGGGGCGTAGGGTTGAGGGTTTGTGCAGAGTCTGAAATACGGTTGCCACAAAGCCATACTACGCAACAAGCAAAAGTTATAAGAGACAGCACTCTCAAAGATCCACAGGGCCTACGCCATTCAATGGGGCCCAGGATTCATCAGTAATTTAAATAAATAAATGGGAAGCTTATGAACACGTGCCATCTGAGAACGAAAGGACCAAGGGTCATTCTCATTTAAAAGGTACTTCTCATAGGTTGATCTATGTTTCTCTTCATTGTTATTCTAGTTTAATTATGGTTGTTCCAGTCAAGAATCATCAATGGATGCTAAAGTTAGTGGGTGACAGTATGATGCAAAAAAGGATATTTACATGACCTCAAAGTCTCTCCCTGGAAGATACTATTTTCCTTTGAAATTTGTAACTTTACGGTAGAGAAACCTTTGGGACACCACCAGACAGCATGTACCTTCTGATTTGATACACTGAGAAGGGTCCAACTTCATTTCCATGGTATTCTTACCAAAATGCATAACCTGAATGTACTCATGAGGAGGAAAAGAGCAGACAGACCAAAATTGAGAGACATTTTATCGTTAAGTTCATGAAAGACACGAACTCTTCCACACTAAAAGAGACTAAGGAAACCTGAAAGTGCAATGTAAAATTGCAATGTAAAATCTTAGAGTCTTGGCCAGAAAAAGAACATCAATAGGACAACTGGTAAAATAAATTTTGTAGATCAGATAATAGCTTTGTATCTATGTTAATTTCATGATTTTGATTCTTGTAGTCTAGTTAACTTGAGATGTTAACATTTAGGGAATCTGGGTAAAAGTTTACAGAAACTCTTTTTACTATTTTTGCAAATTATAAGTCTGGAAGTATTTTAAAAAGTTAAGAAAATAAGAATAATTATTTATGGTTGATTAAAAATAGAGTTCTCTAATCCCAACTGTAGTTCACATTCTCCAAGCACATTGGATTCTGTGATTTATCCGTCCCAGAATTTCCTGCCTCCCCTCATCTTGCTATTAGTGTATGGCTGGTAGGGAAACCAGGAGCTTGGGTGAGATTTGAGAATGTTCTTCCCACTCCAGTCCCAAAAGCCACCAGTTAGTCTAGTCTGTCTTCAATTTGAAAACAGGCAGAGATGGGGCCCAAATCCATTTGCCAAAGAACTTCTGGGTTGGGGGTTTGTTTGGGTTCCAAGAGGCTCTATCAATTTGACCAGAGGTCTTAAGTTCAAGTGACCATAGGGTGAGGCAGATAAGGTTAGATAATAAGTGAATCGGACCACGTTGTTTTCAGAATAGCCTCTTGAATTGTATTCTTCTGAACCAGACACATTTTTGGCTTAAGTATTAACTTTGTAGAAAGTTCTTCACTTACACAAAAAGTATATTCACTTCATTTTTCTTGAAACATGACCTCCTAGGTCTCACTTTTGTTTTTGTGCTTTAGTTTGAGACACAGGGAGAGGAAATATTTTACTTTCCTCTTTCCATAAGGAAAGCAACAAACATCTGGAGAATCTGGGAATGTCATGAAATCAGCCCCCAACATTTGAACCCAGCTGGGGCAGGAATAGGGAGTGGGGGGGTCTGTGGGGAACAGGAGCACAAGTGCTTTAAAGGGACCGCCTCAGTTTCTGCTCCACCTGATTGTTGCCATGTAAGAATTCAGACCTAGTGTTGCCAGAAATCCTGATGTTTACATATTGGCAGCTAATATCCATTGTCTTAAAACACTGTATGCTGACTTTGTGGGCCAAAGAAACATATCTGAGAACCATCAGTTAATATCCTCTGATTTAGGCAAAGAAAGAAAACTTTCTTCTCCCTCCCCAGCTTCCCCAACCTCCCTTGCAAGGCCCTCCAGAGGCCTCAGAGAAGACAACATTTAGGTCAAGAGAGTGATTCTTTTATTTATTTATTTTTTTTTTTTTTTTGAGACAGAGTCTCACTCTGTTGCCCAGGCTAGAGTGTCATGGCGTCAGCCTAGCTCACTACAACCTCAAACTCCTGGGCTCAAGCAATCCTCCTGCCTCAGCCTCCCGAGTAGCTGGGACTACAGGCATGCGCCACCATGCCCGACTATTTTTTTCTATATATATTTTTAGTTGTCCATATAATTTCTTTCTATTTTTAGTAGAGACGGGGTCTCGCTCTTGCTCAGGCTGGTCTCAAACTCCTGAGCTCAAGTGATTCTCCTGCCTCGGCCTCCTAGAGTGCTAGGATTACAGGCGTGAACCACCGTGCCTGCCCAAGAGGGTGATTCTTAAGTGCAGAGTAGCTGGAGGAAATGTTGAGGAGAGTGGTTAATAAAATGTCAAACAAATGGGACGGTGCTAAGGGTAGAAAAGGGTTTTCTAAAGCCAAGGAAGGTTAAGACTGGGAGAACATGGAGGCTAAGTATCAACTTATTTAGGTTGGGCACGGTGGCTCACACCTGTAATCCTAACACTTTGGGAGGCAGAGGCAGGTGGATCACTTAAGCCTGGAGTTTGAGGCTGCAGTGAGCTGTGATTGCACCACTGCACTCCAGCCTGGGCAATAGAGCAAGACTGTGTTTCTAAAAAACAAAAAAAATCAATAAAAAGAATCAACTTATTTAGAAGTAGGGATTCTTAGAACATAAAAGAATAATAATGAATTTTTTGTTGGCGTATTTTGTGTCATGCACTGTCTTTAAATAATTTTATTAAGTCACTGATCTTTTTAAAAATTTGAGGCATCTTGCTTCTGAGTCTTGAGGTCTAAAAAATAAATAAATAAATAAATAATTTGGGGCATCTTGATCTCAATGAGAAAGATGGACTCCTTAAAGTTCTTAGCTGTGTTCATTGGCTCAACAAATTTATTTTCCTACGATGTGCCACTCACTATTGGCATACACAGCTCAGTAAGACACTGTCCCTTTCCTTAATACATCATCAGGGAAGTGAGAGAGAGACCAGTACATCAGGACGGGTGGGACCCCTGCCAGGTCACAGGTGGGCCCAGGGTCAGTCTGGAGCTCAGGCACAGTTTGCTCAAGGAGCAGACATTTACACTGTTTTCAAGGGCCATTCAACTTTTGCTAAGCAAAGAATAGGGAGATAGAGGAGGAAATTCCAGGAGGAGGGACATGACCCCTCCCAGCAGGAAGCACTGGTGTTTGCTGAGAAATGCTGCTGGCTAGAGGGAATTTCAATCCTTTCCCTCTCCAGCCAGGAAACAATGGGCCCTCCCTGCTCCTTCTCTGTTCGTTCAACAAACATTCACTAACTGTTCCTCCAAGGTGAGGATTTGGAGAAATTCCATCAGTGAGCATTTATGAAGCTTGAGGTCATACCATACTCTTGTTCGAGACAGGGAAAGGGCACAGGGGATGTATTAATATGTGTGTGTATATATGTATAAAATCTTAGAGGGGTGAAACACTTGAGTATTTCTTAGTCTGTAGGCGTTTCATTTTTTTTGGCCACTAGTGTGCCAAGCCAGTAGAAAATTAAATTGAAGATATATATATATGTTTCCACAAAACAAGGATCAGTAAGAGAACATGGGGTGGGTGGGTACACGGTTAACTTTGCCCTCTAGAGTGGCTTGGTTGACCCCACACCAGATTGCAGAGCAGAAAATAACGGAGGTTTGTTGAAGGAAGGCCAAGTTTTCCTGATACATGTCTTGCAGGGGCCCGTTTATCACATTCAAACAAGGAAACAGACGGCATAAATCACCGGCAGACGGAAACCCATGAGTGGACTGTTGTCTGAGGATGAGGCCCAAGTGAGATGAACATTGGTTTCAGAGAGATCAGCTCAGTTTGGAGGAGCCGCCCTGGAAGTTCCAAGGAATGGTGGGAAATCGGAAGGCAGCTGCTGCTAAAAATACCTTGTGCTTGGTAATGGCACCTTGTGGAGGTTCCATGGGCCAAAACCTACAGGCTTTATTTGTAGGACTGAAAAAAATTCTAGGATCTTTTAAAAGGACTTGAAACAGGTGAATTTGAAGGTCCCAATACCAATACCTTTCATTCATTGGTGTTAAGTAGGCACCCAGGTGCAAATTCGTCTGCCCAAGGGCCTGTACTTCCAAAGCTGACCACACCTAAAGAAGTGCCAGGATACTTCCAAAATGAAATCAGAAACGCATCAAAAAAATTGGGCAGCAGAGATGAAAAGCAGAATAATTATACCCATAATGTGCCTCACCAGAAGACTCTCCAAAAGGAGCACATTAAGCAAGCAATTTAGGGCGTGGTTATTTGCTTACCAAGTACTTTCATTTTAGAAAGAATTAATTGGAGGGTTCTTCTGACCCGAAAGAGCCAACAAACATTTGTGTGTTTATAGACAGTTAACTATTTGACTGAGGAGTGATGTTGGAGCTGAGAAATTTAAAGGTGGCTAGAGTCTTTGTCTAAAGAGTTACCACCAAGGAATATCAATAAAATACCGAATTTATACAAAAAGGTATATTTAATTATGCTT
>JAQIFY010006484.1:0-10257 GCA_028533085.1 Varecia variegata
TTTTATTGCTTAAAATTGCTCTTGCTAAACGGGGTCTTCTCTGGTTCCATACAAAGTGTAAAATTATTTTTTCTATATCTAAGGATACAAAATCAACACACACAAATCAGAGGCATTCATATATGCCAATAACAGTCAAACGGAGAACCAAATTAAGGACTCAATACCCTTCAAAATAGCAACAAAGAAAATAAAATACCTAGGAATATATTTAACTAAGGCGGTAAAGGACCTCTATAGGGAGAACTACGAAACACTGAGGAAGGAAATCGCAGAGCATGTAAATAGGTGGAAAAACATACCGTGCTCGTGGATTGGAAGAATCAACATTGTTAAAATGTCTATACTTCCCAAAGTGATCTACAGATTCAATGCAATCCCTATTAAGTTACCAACATCATTTTTCACAGATATAGAGCTCTTCTATATGAGTGCCCGCTCCTGGTGTCTCTTCTTACAAGAACACTAGTCATGCTGAATTAAGACCCCACCCTAATGACCTCACTTTTAACTTAATCACCTCTTTAAAAGATTAAATGTAGTTCTGAGGTATTGGAGGTTGGTCTGCCACATACAAATTTGGGTGATGGTGGGGAACATTATTTAGCCCATAACAGATAGTTTACAACGCGGTTTCACATACAGCTTCATGATCCTTAAAACAAACTCAGCGAAGCACGCAGTGGTGGATTTATTCTAGTTTTATACATAAACAGACTGAGAGTTATATAATTAGTGGTGGAATTAGAACTTCAAACTAATTTTCTTGAATACAAAATCAGTAGTCTTTTAAACTACTACTGAAGTTAGATTTCTCACTACTTCTCTTTGGCATAACTTAAATAGTATTTCCCAAATTGATAATAGGATAAGATTTGGTGTGTGTATTATAGCTTAACATTTCTGTTACATAGAATGCCATCTGAGAAATGCTTGCTTTTAAAGGCTGTCAACATACAGGATTTGTTCTTTAATATATATAAGAGCTTCACTGTGCCAGTCTGAAAGTATGTTTGTAGTTGCTTAAATTTGACTTATCCTAAAATGTGAGGAGAGAAAATTGCATTAAAATGAAGTACTGTTTTTCAGTGACTTTACTGTTAGAATGGAAATAAATAAACCTAGATCCTTTGTAGATTGCCAGTTTTCTTTGAAAGAGTCATTTTATTTTTATTTATTTTTTTCAGTTTATGACCAGAATAATTGTCATTTCCTTCCTTATTAAGAATTGTGAGATGCCAGTAAATAGTAATTTTGTTTGTTCAGATAATTTTTTTCCTTACACAGTTGCGGTCTTGTAGTAAGAGTGAGTTGATATCTAAGAGCTCAGAGATCCTCATGATGTTTCAGCAAGTTCATCGAAAGCCCATGGCATCCTTTGTTACCACTCCTGTTCCACCAGACTTTACCAGGTACGACACGGTTTTTAAATTTCATTTTCATTTGAAGTTTATGTGCCAGTGCATTATACTTGTTTTAAAAGAATTTTTTTTTTAATTCCATCTCTTTTTAAGGTGCTGTTTGTAATGGTGTGGTCTGGTGAGCTCTATTTTATGCATGTAAAACTAGTCCCCCCTAAAAGTCTGGTGGACTCACACTTGAATGCAAAGAGAAAATGATTGTGAATTAGGAATTTTTTTTTTTATTGGAACTTCTTTTTCCATAGTGTAGAAAAAATATTCGATCTCATTAGCTTCATCAGTGTTTGTTTATTCTTTTACTTACCTTTTGAATTAACATATCTTTTTATTTATTTTTTTATTTTTTGAGACAGTCTCACTCTGTTACTGTGGGTAGAGTGCAGTGGTGTCATTGTAGTTCACTGCAACCTCAGATTCCTGGGCTCAGGTGATCCTCCTGCCTCAACCTCCCAGAGTGCTAGGATTATAGGCATGAGCCACTGCGCCTGGCTGCATTCACTTATATCTTGTTATATGAAACTCAGAAATGGATGAAATGCCAAAAGAATTTGAAGGTGGCATGGTGTTATCTCCATAGCCTAAAAGATTGTGGGAGGAAACAGTTATTAAAAAAAGCTGCAGTCTATATATCTTTTTCATTTTGGACTGAATCTTTTTTTTTTTTTTTTTTTGAGACAGAGTCTTGCTTGTTGCCTGGGCTAGAGTGAGTGCTGTGGCGTCAGCCTAGCTCACAGCAACCTCAAACTCCTGGGCTTAAGCAATTCTCCTGCCTTAGCCTCCCGAGTAGCTGGGACTACAGGCATGGGCCACCATGCCCAGCTAATTTTTTCTAAATATATTTTTAGTTGGCCAGATAATTTCTTTCTATTTTTAGTAGAGACGGGGTCTCACTCTTGCTCATGCTGGTCTCAAACTCCTGACCTTGAGCGATCACCTGCCTCAGCCTCCCAGAGTGCTAGGATTACAGGCATGAGCCACTGCGCCCGGCCGGACTGAATCTTAATATTCTTCTGAACAGCATCTTCTTTCAAATAGAATTCAAATATAATATGCTATGCTGTTAGATAAGTGATTCTTAACTCTGACTATATAGTAGACTCATTTGAGATTTTGTTGAAAATTATCAATGCTAGGCCATGTCATACCCCAGGCCATTTGAAATCAAATCTCTATGGGTATATTAGTCTGCTTGGGCTGCCATAACAAAATACCACATCCTGGGTGGCTTAAACAACAGAAATTTGTTTTCTTATGGTTATAGAGGCAAGAAGTCCAAGATCAAAGTGCCAAGAAATTCCATTTCTGATGAGGCCTGCCTTCTCACTGTGTCCTCACATGATCTCTTCTCTGTTAGTGCCTTGGAGAGAGATCAGTCTCTGGTGTCTCTTCCTCTTCTTATGAGTATATACCAGTCTTATTGGATTAGAGTTCCTCCCTTAGGATGTCATTTAACCTTAGTTACCTTCCTAAAGGACCTATCTACAAATATGGTCATGTTCGGGGTTAGGGCTATAACATAAGAATTTTGGGAGATACAATTTAGTCCATGATATTGGGTACAGATGGGCATTTTCAGTTTGTTATTTTTAGATCTCCTTCACTAATTCCTAGGATGAAGGGTGAAGCCACTGCTTCAGATAAATATTTTGGTATGACGGACTTAATCTATCTTATATTTTAGAGATGGCTTATGGAATGCTATGAAGTTTTTCTAGCATGTTGAAGGCTGTGGTACATTTAGAAAATAGAGTTTCTTATAAAAATGTTTACATATTGAGCTGCCTTTTCTTTTTTCTCCAATATATGATGCCCTCTTATGGCCACAGGTCATTCATTGTATTAGAGTGTCTGGTGGAAGCCAGGGTTTCTTAACTTTGGCATTGTTGTCATTTTGAGCTGGATAATTATTTGTGGGGTGGGAGGAGTACCCACTATCCCCCTTATGACAGAAATGTTCCCAGACATTACTAAATATCCCCTGGGGACAAACCCCTGGTTGAGAATCATTGGTGTAAGCTCTTGCTCTTGAGCATCATGACTACCCACTACTCCTATTCATAGAAGGGCAGAATTTTTGTGACACCAGAACTCAGGTGGCATTGACCAGTAGGAGGAATCTTCATTTTTTTCTTAATTAACAAATTTGGTACAATATTCGTATCTCATTAAAGCACTGAATATTATTAAACAGACTAGGTATTTGTTATCATTGAGTAGATTTGGTTGAAGTAAGAATGTTCACCAGTATCCCGAGGATGTCTCTTTGATGGTGTGGTCAGCTATTTTAGTTTTGAACATATCTTTTGTGAACCATTCCATCATTCATGTTATGTGGAATGAAACAGATTCGGACGTATGTAACATATATAAACATTAGTGCTTTTCAATTTTTTTTTCCTTAAAACTCCCATAACAAATTAGTGTTTTTTAATTTTTTTTTTTTTTTGGAGACAGAGTCTCGCTCTGTTGCCCGGACTACAGTGCCGTGGCATCAGCCTTGCTCACAGCAACCTCAAACTCCTGGGCTCAAGCAATCCTTCTGCCTCAGCCTCCCGAGTAGCTGGGACTACAGGCATGCGCCACCATGCCCAGCTGATTTTTTTCTATATATATTTTTAGCTGTCCAAATCATTTCTTTCTATTTTTAGTAGAGACGGGGGTCTCGCTCTTGCTCAGGCTGGTCTCGAACTCCTGACCTCGAGTGATCCTCCCGCCTTGGCCTCCCAGAGTGCTAGGATTACAGGCGTGAACCACCATGCCCGGCCGTGTTTTTTAATTTAAAGTGTGGTTCATGGATCACTTATATCAGAGCCACTGGGGTATTTATCCAACATGCAGATTCCCAGACCTAATTCCCCAGACTCTTTAAAGGTGTTATCCAGGAAATGCATCTTGGGCATCCTAAGTAATATAGCACTAAAGTTTGGGAGCCATTGATATATGTAAATTCCCATCTTTATACCACTTTCAGCAGCTCATCAGGCAGGCAACGATGCTTATCAGTCTGATAATCAAGCAGCCTCTCATGGGTAAAGATCACCTTAGGGCCCTCTCTCTCTCTTTAGTAATACTCACTAACTTATTGGAAATTTTGGCTTTTAACTTTAATTCTTTCTTTCTTTCTTTTTTTTTTTTTTTGAGACAGTCTCTGTCCCTCTCCCCCTCCTTCTCCCTAAGTACAATTAGCGTGCAGGGGTGTCATCAAAGCTCACCGCAACCTCAAACCCCTGGGCTCAAGTGATCTTCCTGCCTCAGCCTCCTGAGGAGCTGACACTACAGATGCATGCCACTACACCTGGGTAATTTTTCTATTTTTTGTAGAGACAAGATCTCACTCTTGCGCAGGGTGGTCTCAAAACTCCTGACCTCAAACGATCCTCCTGCCTCAGCTTCCCAAAGTGCTGGGGTTACAGGTGTGAGTCACCGAACTCGGCCTTAACTCTAATGCTTATAGAAACTCAGTTTATTCATTAACGTATAGGAAGCAGGTATACTGCTTCGTGTATGTTAGCAACGTTACTGATGCATTGATAAGCAAAGAAAAGAGGGCTAAATAAATAAGAAAGACCAGCATTCACCGACATTAAGTTACCAGAGTTTAGATGTGCAAAGCAATGGTGTTTCTATTACCTTTAGTTCCATTAGTTAGTGACTGGTGATGGAGCCACAATGGAGGAAAAATGGTCATTAAATCAGTGAGGTATTATTTATTAAAGACTGTATATCCTAGCACTGTTGTAGGTGCTACATAGGAGACTCAGAAGAGGAACTAAAAGTCTTTTTGGGTAAATATTCCACATTAAATAGTAGAGAATTCTTTATTAAAATCTAATATTTGTTACTCATTTATGTATCATTTTATATCAGACATTCTGAAAAGAGTTCAGAATAGAGACTGGCATTGTCAAGAATTCTTTATAACCTAGAAAGGAATTGAGGCCAGGTGCAGTGGCTCACGCCTATAGTCTCAGCATTCTGAGAGGCCGAGGTGGAGGATCGCTTGAAGTCAGGAGTTGGAGACCAACCTGAGCAACATAGGGAGACCCTGTCTTTACAAAAAAATAGAAAAAATAGCTGGCATGGGGGCACATGCCTGTCTTCCCAGCTACTCAGGAGGCTTAGGCCAGGGGATCGCTTGAGCCCATGTGTTTGAGGTTGCAGTGAGCTATGATGGTGCCACTGCACTCCAGTCTGGGTGGCAGAGCAAGATTCTGTCTCAAAAAAAGAAAGAAAAAAGAAAGGAAGTTAACTCTCAGTCCATAGGGAGTTTCTAAAAGAAATCGTCAAGTTGGGGCTGGACGTGGTGGCTCATGCCTATAATCCTAGCCAAGGTGGAAGGATCACTTTAGGTGTGAGGACTTCCAGACCAGCCTGGGCAACATAGCAAGACCCCATCTCTAAAAAAATTTAAAAATTAGCTGAGTGTGGTGATGCACGCCTGTAGTCCTAGGTACTTGGGGGAGGATGAGGTCGGGGGATCCCTGGAGCCCAGGAGTTCGAGGCTGCAGTGAGCTTATCATGCCACTGCACTTCAGCCTAGGCAACAGAGTGAGACTCTTTCTCTTAAAAAATTTTAAAAAGAAATGGTCAAGTTAGGAAGGAGAACCAGTTTTTATGTAGCTCACCAGTCTGTTTCCTGAAGGAATAAATGGTTACTTGTAATCTTCCATTCCCTTTGTTCATGAAGTTATGATGAGGTCACTGATCCTGAAGATTTGCAGATCAGTGACTTACAGATTTCTGGGCTAGAGATGGTTTGAGGCGAGTTTTTCATATTCTGTGAAGCCAAAGATTCACGGACACCATCATGAGATGAATCCAGTGTCATCATAAAGGCCAGAGTAGTCAGTCTATACTTCTAAAAGAAGAGAAGAAATAAAGAATATTATGAGAACATAAAGTGATATCTTATATATAGGTATAGAATGGTAACATCAGTATGATTGAAGATAACCTCCAAATGAGCATAATGTAGAGGTGTTAATAATAAATATTTAAGGGTGGTGGAAGTAGATGGCTTAGCAGCAACTATAGTTTTGTGTATGTATATAAAGAAAGCAAATGAAATTTTTTTAGCAAATATTTTCAGCTCTCTATGAGTCTGCAGGTGAATATAAATATTTGAGTGCTTGCTGTGAATATTCTACTCCTAGCTGTGTTCCAGGCATGTCTTAAGTGCTAACAGTCTAAGCACAATAGAAAGCTCTTCTGATTTATGAATTATGATTTATTGAGAAAAATATATGATTAGTGCCACAATAAAATGTGGCTGGTGATAGGGAAGGTATTTGTATCCTGTTTAATGCTGCCCCCTAGTAGTAATTTGTTATAATGCTATTTGTGTCTAAAATGTTTTCCTTAAAAAAATATTACATATGTACAAGTGTATCACATATACCCTAGGAATGATCGGTCTGTTTTCTATGTTCTACATTGGATCATTTTCTCTCAGCAGGTGAGAGCTAGGGCAGACTGTACTGTATCCTCTTGGTTAGTGAGTGTTTGAACCTGTGCTCTTCACTCACAATATTTGTACTTCACCATTCTAAGTTGAATGTGGCATCTCCTGCTATTTATTTTGTGTTCTGATGAACTCCTTTGACCCTTGATGGCTAAGAAAATATGGCAATGGTAGTCTGGACTTAGATAAAAACAACAATAACAACAATACAAGAAATAAATCTCACTGTATGTTAAGCACATGACGGAAGAAATGGTATGCAGATCAGCAGGCAACTGGGGATTTGTTGAAGTCTTTGCACTTTATGGAGGATGTTCTGAACTTGGTGGGAGAATTGACCAACACTTGTGTGATTGAATGTTGCACAAAATGATAGCCAAAATCATGTCCCTATTTGACTAAATTTGAACAGGAAGGCTTCCCAGGCACTAGTTGCATCGCTCCTGCTAATTGGGTTTTGTGTATGTCGAGTGCTAGGACAGTACTTAATGGAAGACCTTAGAGCAGACTTCCAAGAGTATGTGACTTCTAATCTGTTATCTGAAGGAATAGTAAGGATTAACCAGGCAAAAGTATCTGAGGATGGGGTGTCTTAAAAGGAAAGATAACAACTGACTAGGGTTATGATAGGAGTGCTTGACATAGTTTATCCCTGGATAGTAGATTATACAGTTAGCAGTCACAGGGCAAAGTATATCTACTTACTGTGAAAAAGATGTGACCTATTTAGCTATGCATTCTTACCATAAAATAAAGAATAACTTATTTTTTAGCTGTACTATATTTTCACATGGCAAACTACTAATTTCTTTAGGCACTATCACAGTGTTATAGATGTATCTTGTATCTTATTTTGATAATGACCAAAAGTTTGAATTGAACTTTAGAAAATTTATCTGGAGATGTGGTAAAATGGTTCACGGTTTATTATTTTGGTAAATTTGTAACTTTACATATCAAATTTATAATACTGTGTTACAACACTGTATGATAGTATCTTTATAATAAATAGTGTCTTAATGACTTTTTAGGTGTTCTAATGACAGTACCATAAATCATCCACATGATCCAAGGATGGTTAACAGCAAAATGGGTTATCATTTAGTCCATCTCCTATGGTTATAGTTCAGTTCTTTTTGGAAAAGATTGGGTGTATGTAAAGTTGCATCAGGTAATCTTGCCTTGCCAAGAAAGTGTTAATGTGCTAGTCCATTTCAGTTGTCCCTTAAGTGAATATATATCATAGTAAATATTCTCAAAGTATTTAAGGTCTGTTAATATTTCCCATAATTTGTTCTGAAGAAGGAAGTTTTGGAATTGTGATATATTTGATTTTGCTGTTTCTTTTCATTTTTTTTAAAGCCTGTTTATATCTGTTTAATAATTCAGGTTCGCAGCCTCAGATTCAGTTTCTTACTTTTTCCTATTTCCATGAGTACTTTTTTAGTTTGGGTCTTGTACTTACTTTAATACGTAATCATATACTGTATTGCTTTTTTTTTTTTTTTTTCACCAGGGAACCTCACACAGGATTTTTTTTTCTTTTTTTTCTTTTTTTCTGTATTGCTTTTTTTTTAAAAAATTATTTAATTGTAAACTGTTGATAGTTGCATAAATTCATTTTATTTAATGTCATGTTTAATAAGGATTTGAAAATATTTCTTAGGGACTTAATAAAGTTTTCAAGATACTACTGAGGGACTTTGTTATTTTTAGCTAAATGGAATTTTAAACTTATATAACCTAAATAGTTTTTTTTGCCTTTTGCTTCTTTTTAGTGAATTAGTACCATCTTACGATTCAGCTACTTTTGTTTTAGAGAATTTCAGGTAAGAGTTCTTGACAACTGGTTTTTTTGTATGTACACATAAAGAAGAGCCAAGAAGCATCATTCCTTGGTAGGATAGAGATCTAATGAACTCAGTTTAGTAGTCTTAGAAGAAACAAGTTTCCTGTTAGAGTTTATTTATCTGGATTGTTTTGTATCTTTAGGACTGATTACTTCTCTAGTCTGGGGAAAGGAACCATTTTAAAGAAGAGGGTCCACTTAACTTTTGCCAAGGCAGGGGGCTGGGAATATAGAGGTTGATGAGCCCCTGCCTATCCATCCTCTGAAATAAAAGTGGTGGAAAGAAGTCCCTTGGGATCCATATTATCTCAGCTCAGGAATTGTGGATAAGTGGCCATTATTGTAAGAAATTTGTAGGCTTTGTAAGTTGCATGTTAATTTTGTTAGCGTTTACTGCCTTTTCCCTAAGATCAGAAGCAAACATCTTAAAACACAAAGGTTTTAAGGGACTTGTTTTCAAGGGCAACATGGAAGTGGGAACTAAGAAAATAAGGTCTGGGGAGGGAAACTCCGAATAGGCAACAGCCATTAAAATAAGGCCACACTGAGAATTTATACCCTTCCCTATTTAATTTGTCTTTTCTTATAATTTTGTGGCTAAAACATAGTCTCTTTGAGGTTTTCCCCACATATTTAAAGTTTAGCACATGTTCTCTTGTTTTTCCATATTCAAAAAGGATAATTATCCTTCAGGGAAGTGAGGAAGAAACACATTCCAGGTTTTTGGGTTTTTTTGTTTTATGTATTATTTTTTTTAATGGTGAAAGGCTACTAGTACTTTGAAGCAGTAATTAAATTCAGGATACTTAGTGATACTCTGGTTTTCACTTAAATGTCACAATTTTGAGGTTTTTTCCCCCTGAAACATAAAAGATATTGATATTTCAATATCATTAAATTTTCATTTATTCCAGAATGTAAGTATATCTAAACTTACACAGTGCGATGTATTTCACAGCAGTTTTGATCTTGGGATTTGGTCTATTTTCTTTTCTTTAGCACTTTGCGCCAGAGAGCAGATCCTGTTTACAGTCCACCTCTTCAAGTTTCGGGACTTTGCTGGAGGTTAAAAGTTTACCCAGTAAGTTTTTCATATTTCTCATAAATTTTGAAAGCAAGATCTTTTTTTCAGGGTTCTGTAGTATACCAGTTCACTTTTTAGTGGAGTAAGGAAATTGAAATAATGATAATTTTATATTTCTTTATGGGATATGTAACTAAATCTATGAAAAAATAAGTTAAATATGAACAGTATGAACCCTGACATATTAAATTTTATTTCTGGTTTGTAGAAAGATATTTCCTTTAGAGGAAATGTTTGAAATTCTTTTTTTTTTTTTTTTTTGAGACAGAGTCTCCCTTTGTTGCCCGGGCTAGAGTGAGTGCCGTGGCATCAGCCTAGCTCACAGCAACCTCAAACTCCTGGGCTCAAGCGATCCTACTGCCTCAGCCTCCCAAGTAGCTGGGACTACAGGCATGCGCCACCATGCCCGGCTAATTTTTTCTATATATATTTTTAGTTGGCC
>JAQIFY010006485.1:0-10256 GCA_028533085.1 Varecia variegata
CCATGCCCCTCCCAACCCCCCGAGACCGAGCCTCAAGGGTGTCCATTCCCCCAACAGTGCACATCGCACTCATCATGTAGGTAAACACCCGTCCCCTCCCCCACCCCCAACACCCCGAGTCAGATCTTCAAGTATGTCCATTCCACTGACAGTTCGCTTCGCTCTCATCAGGTAGATATACACCCATCCCCTCCCCCCACCTCTGTCCGACACCCTTTCCTGGCTTTCATATCAAGGTGACATTGGCTTTGTAGAGTGAGTTGTGGAGGATACCACCCTACTCAATGTTGTGGAATAATTTCTACATTATAGGTACCAGTTCTTCTTTGTAGGTTTGGTAAAATTTGTGTATGAACCTGTCTGGTCTGGGACTTTAATTTATTGGAATATTTTTTTATTGCCATTTCAATTTAGATGCTTGATATTGGTCTGTTCAGGAATCCTATTTCTTCCTGATTGAGCCTAGGGAGTTTGTGTGTTTCTAAGAATTTGCCCATTTCCTCCAGGTTTTCAAGTTTCTGGTCACAGAGATTTTTATAGTATTTAAAGATGATGTTTTGTATTTCTGTGATATCACTTGTGACTTCTCCTTTTTCATTTCTAATTGAGTTTATTAAAGTCCTTTCCTTTCTGCCTCTGGTCAACCTACCAAGAGGTCTGTAAATTTTGTTTATCTTTTCAATGAACCAACTTTTTGTTTCATTAATCTTCTGTATAGTTCTTTTATTCTAGATTTCATTTAGTTCTACTCTGATCTTGGTTATTTCTTTTTGTCTGCTGGGTTTAGGATTGGTTTGCTCTTCCTTTTCCAGTTCATTGAGATGATTCATTAGTTTGTTGATTTGTGATCTTTCTGTCTTTTGGATGTAGGCATTTAAGACTATAAGTTTTTCTCTCAAGGATGCTTTTGCTGTATCCCACAGATTTTGATAACTTGTGTCCTCATTATCATTTACTTTAAAAACAGACATCTACACAACAGTCCACCCATATAACAGTGAATATGCATTCTTCTCATCAGCTCATGGAACTTTCTCTAAAATTGATCACATTGTAGGCTACAAAACAGGTTTCAACAAATTTAAGAAAATAGAAAATATACCATGTATCTTCTCAGACCACAGTGGAATAAAATTAAGAATCAATTCCAACAGAAACACTCATCTCTACACAAAGTCATGTAAATTAAACAATCTATTCCTGACTGATTGCTGGGTCTAGAAGGAGATTCAGATGTAAATCAAGTTTCAATCTCAAATACAATAGTATGAGTTATTCATTATCATTGAGTTATTTCCTTTTTGTCAAAAGCAAATTTTGTACTTAGATCAGGTAATACCTATTACCTCCACCACCCACTTACTTATCATCAATATTAAGTTTAAAATAATAATTTGGAATTTTTTATATTATTAATTTATTGAAAATTCACAAAGAAAGCATCAATTTTATGAATTAATAGTAAACTACAAAAAATACACTTTTAAATCTAACAAGTGAGATTTAAAAATAAGATCCAAATCCTTAGGCAAATTAACCCCACGGGTTTATTATATTTGGACTTAGGCCTGTAGTACACAAAGAATCTATCTCTTTAAATTAATAAAATATGAATATTAACCCTTTAGGGCACTAAATGAGTTTGATAAATGAGCATGTGAGGCAGCCTATTCTATAAATTTATACCTCAATAGCAAATTGTTGAGAAATCATTTTCTTTCTCATTCCAGAGTTGTTGTGAAAATAAGTAAAACATCCCAAAATGTAATTTGAGAACTTCAATGTGAGAAGATGCTACAAACACAAATAAAATTTAAATAAAGCTGGGTGACATTTCAAAAGGCTCATTCATTTGTACATCAAGCCATACATTTTATTATTTTCTGTCATAGAAAAGGATACTTCATCTTTCCTGGGAAGAAATAGTCTGGTATAATTAAAAGAGCATAAAATTTGAAATAAAATGCATATGAATTCTACCTACAGGTCTACCACTTACTAACTGTGACTCATCAGACATTTTAACATTCATGAACTTTAGGCCTTCGTATGTAAAATGGGGGTATTTCATTAATATGATGATTACATAAGACAAAGCATGAATATAACCTAGTATAATATCTAGCACATCATTGGAATATAAGAGATGGTAATTTCCATCTTCCCTTTCCTCTTTCATGGGTTTAGTCAATTGTTAAATGTTTCATGTGACAGATCTTGAGATAATCTCTTAAATTCTGCCAGAATTAAAATATCTCCTTCAATATACATAGCTTTCCTGGAAAATATACTAGAATTTTTTATTATGTTTTTTCATGGTTTTCCTGATTCTTGGTTTTACAAGCATCTTTTTTTGGGAATATGCCACATTTATTCATTTATTAAAATTTTGTTGCATTAATAGCCTTTGACAAGTTTTTGTCATTTTATACACAGAAAGTTTCAGTAAAATATTTCTAGGCAATTATCTATTTTTTTATTTCAGAATATTACGGGAGTACATATATTTTGGTTACACAATTTGCTTTTGTAGAGTTTCAGTCAAAGTTATAGGTGTGCCCTTCACTCGGATAGCATGCATTGTACCCTTTAGGTGTGAATTTAGCCATCCTCTCCTCCTCTCTCCCACCTGCTTGATTTACATTGAGTTTTATTTCCCTGTGTGCACATTACGTGTTGATCAATTAGTTTCAATTTTGTATTGAGTATATGTGGTGTTTGTGTTTCCATTTTTGCAATACTCCATTTAAAAGAATGGTCTCCAGTTTCATCCAGGTTGTTACATTATGGCTGAGTAGCACTCCATGGTATACATATACCACAATTTGCTAATCCACTCATGAATTAATGGGCACTTGGGTTGTTTCCACACTTAGCACTTGTGAATTGTGCTGCAATAAACATCCAAGTGCAAGAGTGTTTTTTATAAATTGTCTTTTTTCCTTTGGGTAAATACATAGTGGTGGGATTGCTGGATCAAATGGTAGGCATACTTTTAGTTCTTTGAGGTATCCCCACACTACTTTCCATAGAACTTATATTAGTTTGAAGTACCATCAGCAGTGTGTAAATGTTCCTTTCACTCTGAATCCATGCCAGAATCTATTGTTAGGGAACCTGTTTATAAGAGCCATTCTCACTGGAGTTAGATAATACCTCAGTGTGTTTTTGATTTGCATTTCCCTGATGATTAGAGATGCTGAGCATTTTTTCATGTGTTTATTTGTCATTAGTCTATCTTCATTTGGAAACTTTCTGTTCATGTCTTTTTCCCGTTTTTTAATGGGATTGTTTGATTTTTTTCTTGCTGATTTGCTTGAGTTCTTTGTAGATTCTGGTTATTATGCCTTTATCAGATGTATAGCATGCAAATATTTTCTCCCATTCTGTAAGTTGTCTATTTTCTCTGTTGATTGTGTCTTTGGCTGTGCAGAAGCTTTGTCATTTGATCAGATCCCATTTATTTATTTTTCTTGTTGCCATTGCTTTTGGGGTCTTTTTCAATTCTTTTCCTAGGCCAATATCTATAAGAGTTTTCCCAATATTTTTTTCTAGAATTCTTAGTTTCATGCCTTAGTTTTAACAAAATCAATTTACATAAATCGGTAGCTTTAATATACACCAACAACAATCAAGCTGAGAATCAAATGAAAGACACAATACTTTCACAATAGCAACAAAGAAATTAAATACCTAGGAATGTATTTAACTAAGGAGGTGAAAGATTGCTGTAGGGAGAACTACAAAACACTGAGGAAAGAAATTGCAGAAGATGTAAACAGATGGAAAAAATATCATGTTCATGGATCAGCAGAATCAACATTGTTAAAATGTCTATACTACCCAAAGTGATTTACAGATTCAGTGCAATCCCCATTAAAATACCAATGCCATTTTTTGCAGATACTGGAAAAAAATAGTTCTACACTTTGTATGGAACCAGAAAATATTCCAAATAGCCAATGCAACCTTATGTAGTAGGAATAAATCAGAAGGCATCACTTTACCAGACTTCAAGCTATATTTCAAGTCTATAATAACCAAAGCAGCATGATACTGGCATAAGAACAGCGGTATAGACCAATAGATCAGAAGAGAGAACCCAGATATGAAACCATCCTCATATTGGCATCTGATTTTTGTCAAAGTAGACAAAAACACACTGGTGAAAAGAATCCCTAGTCAATAAATTGTGCTGACAAAATTGGATAGCCACATATATAAGAGTGAAACAGGATATGCACCTCTCAACACTCACAAAAATTAATTTGTGATGGATATATGCATCTTTATG
The DNA here is from genome assembly GCA_028533085.1 of Varecia variegata. Classification (NCBI taxonomy): domain Eukaryota; kingdom Metazoa; phylum Chordata; class Mammalia; order Primates; family Lemuridae; genus Varecia; species Varecia variegata. Next base: position 4,295 of record JAQIFY010006485.1, read on the forward strand.
TATGCAGTCTATTCTAAATTTCCTACTGTATGCATTATTGTGGCCAGGTTTTTCATGTTAGACTAACAATTCCTGCCCTGGGCATGTCATGTAAGTCATGTGTAAACAGGAAAAAACAAAATATTTGAAGGACTCAAACGCATAACAGGCATTGAAGATTAGAAAATCATCTGAGCAGATACTCCTCCTCTAATGTTAATTTGATTAAAAAATGAAAACACAATGTGATAATTATTCATTATTTGTTCATTTGAAATGTGGAGACAATTTTGTTCCACATTTTCTATAATGGATAGTTATAATAAACACAGATTTTTGGCCTATTAAGTTAATAAGAAATAATTTGTGTTTTCTAGTAAGTAGGGTTTTTTTTAAGACCACACAATGGCTTTTGTCTTTTTCTTTTTGAGCAAGTCACTATTATGCATCATCTTCTTTGTATGCTTTCAAACAAAAGTAAACCCATTCAAACTAGAACTTTACTACCTTTATTTTGCTTCACCAAAATGATCTTCAAACTATAATGGACAATAACATAAGTATGGTATTATATATAAGACAACACTTAAATATACTTTATTAAGGACTCATTGATAAGTAAATGCTTTTTTATCTATTGTTATGAAGAGCTGTAGTTACCAAAAGCTTATTCTGGTTTATTATTATTACCACTAAGAAGAATGAATGATAATAACAGGAACACCTTGTATTTAAATAGCACTTAATAGTATACAAGACTTTTTACATACCTAATGCCATTTTAATCCTGTCAGTATAGGTAAGTAAATGGGAAATATGAAACAAAATATACATTAAATTATATGATTACATTATCTTAAGATGTGTCTCTACTGATTTCAAAGAAAAGTGCGAATGTCTTGCCATTGTATGCAAAACCTTTCACAATCTGCTTACACTCTACCTTTGTAGGCATCTCTTCTATTGTAATTCACCACATAATCGTTCCAGCCTCAGTAGACAATTCATTATATCAAAAAGGAACCAAATGATTTCTAGCATTTGTACCATTGCCCATGCTGTTTCTTCTACTTGAAACAAGGCTGTCTCCTCCTATTTAAATCAGTCCAAATAGCACAAATATCTGTTTCCAGAAAAAGTGTTCCCTTTCCATTTTCCCAGTTCCTCAAAAACATGTGGTAAGTGTCTGCTTCTGACTTTCCATGGTACCATTGTAACATTCCTTATAGCATTTGTCATGAAAGACCAGGTCTCTATCACCAGAATTATGGTAATATTTTGCTAATGGTCTCTGTGCTCCCTATTTTGTCCTTTATTCTGAAGAAACCAAAGCAATCTTTTAAAAATTCTAAATATGATCATGCTATCCCTCCCTTTAAAAACATCTAATAATCTCAAAAAAAATTTACTCTCTTTCTCACTGTATTAATAATTAAGCCACCTTTGTTCTCATTACATTCCCTGCAGTCACTAAATTCTTCCCACCTCAAGGCTTTCATACATCTGATTCCTTATGCCTAGAAGAATATCCCTCACATCTGACTTTATAAAACCAACACAAAATTCAGGTCTTACTTTAAAAGTCACTTAAGTAATTTTACCTCTCATTAACTGGTTTTATAATAACCTATTCTCAATTAATAATGGGACATAAATATCTCATTGTATAATTGTTTAATTTTTTTTTTTACTGACTAGACTGGAATGTCCATCAAAAAAGAGATCATGCCCAGCTTTCACAGTGATATAGCTCCTATACTGAGCACAATGCTAAAACCATAGTAAGATTAAATAATCTCAAAGTTCCCTCTATCATTTTCTGAAAGGATATATCCTCAGATTTTTGCATGACTGTGTCTTCTTCATCCCTGAGTTTTTAGTTTAAACGTCACCTGCACAAAGAACCTTTACTTGACCACCACATCTATAGTAGGTCCTCTCGATCTCTTTGCCCATATCTTATCTATAACAACACTACAGCAGTTTCTGCCATAAACTTTATTGCTACTAGAAAATTATTTTACTTGCTTTACTAAATAATGCCTATTTTCCCTAATAGGGTATACACGTCATAAGGGCAATGACTATATTTTTGCTCATCATTGCATATCTAATGCAGGCTTTTCCATTCTCAACACTATTGATATTTGGGGCCAGATAACACTGGGTTCTGAGGTTCTGTCCTATATATACTGTATGTTGTACAGCATCCTGGCTTCTACCCACTAGATTTCAATAGCATATCCTCAGTTGTGACAACTGAACATGTCTCCGGACAGTGCCAAATGTCCGTGGCAGTAAAAATCGCTCCTAGCTGAGACCCATTGTTCTGGGTGTCACCACAGTTCCTTCAACAAAGTAGATTCTCAATAAGTATTTTTGAATAAAATAAACATATGATTCTATTTTTTGCTAATGGAAAATAAGCTTCCAAATTCTTTTTTTTTTATTTATTTTCATTTCGGGACATTATGAGGTACAAATATTCTGGTTACATTTTATGACTTTGCCTCACCCAAGCGAGGATTACAGGCATGCCCTTCGCCTCTACAATGCTCACCGCGTTCAGTAGTTGTGAGTTTACCCCCCAACCCCCTAATCCCTGGAGAATAATTCTGTAAAATAATTTAAATATTTTTATTCTGAGTAAATGTGTGTGACCATGGCCCAAGGAGCCATATCCAAGAAGGTATGAGCAAGTGGTGCTGAGGCAGTTGGGTTATAGTTTGGTATTATACATTTTAGAGAGACAGGTATTGAAGGTAAAATTATAAATTAATACATGGAAGGTGTACATTGGTTTGGCCCAAAAAGGTGGGATTTCTCAGATTAAGGTGGATTCAAATATTCTTTGATTTGTGATTGGTTAAAGAAATAAGACTTTGTCTAAAGACTGAGAATGTTTTAAGTTAGGATTTGGAAGTTTGTTAATCAGAGACAAGCCACAATATACCAACTCAAGTAATCTGTTAAGCAAATTTATGGTCTGCAAGCGATTTAACCTTTGTCCTATGTGGCCTTATGTCCTGTTAATAATTTAGTATGTTATTTAAACAAAGCATCTGTTTTGTAAGTATTGTGATCTCTTGTTTTAACATTAATGCTAGTCAATTTTTGTATCTAAATGCTAAAAAGAAGGGAGTATAATGAGGCATGTCTGATCACTTTCCCCTTTTGGTCAGGAACTCACTTTTGAGGTTTTTCTGGGGTCCCTTTGGCCAAGAGCGTGCCCATTCAGTCAGCAGAGGTGCTTAGGATTTTATTTTAGTTCATAGTTCTTCTTTTTTTTAACAGCAAGAAAAAATGAATGAAGTTGAGTTTCTAATGACTGTAGAACCATTATGTTGACATTGGATTTCTATTTTAAGCAATTTATTTTTATTTTCTTTTACATGCATGTCTTAGATAAGGCTACTATAACAAATTACCATACACTGGGTGGCTTAAACAACAAACATTTGCTTCTCACCTTTCTCAAGGCTAGAAAGTTCAAGACCAAGATGCCGATATACAGTTTCTGGCAAAGGCTTGCTTCCTGGTTTGCAGATATTTGTTTTCTCATTATATTCTCACATGACAGGAAAAGAGCAAGAGAGCTCTCTGTAATCTCTTTTATAAGAGCACTAATTCCATTCATGAGGACTCTGAATTACATCCCAGTAACATCCTAATACTATCCTAATACTATCGCATTGGGGGTTAGGATTTCTGCATATGAATTTTGGGCAGAGGCACAAATATTTAGTATATAACAATGCACCTAAATCAAAATTGACACACAGGGATATCCCAGGAAAGAACTTATTTTCTGAACTTTAACAGAATTTATTTTCAAAGAACATATTTTTCAATCAAACCCAAACTATGACCCCTACACTAGATTAAAGAGACAGGGCTCAAATGGAGGGGGAAGGGATACATGAGAGGAAATAAGAGAAAACAGAGTCTAGATGTGCCAGAGTGATTGCCAGGTTACTCATGTAAGGATTTAGGATCTCAAATACCTGTGAACAATGTAGTAATCTGGTGCTCCAAATTGACAATCAAGGCAGAGACAAGATATCTGGAAGAGATGATCAATATGTGATTATAACTGTTGCTTTAATTCCTCCCTTCAGTGTCCAAAAAAGTTGTTCCTAATGCATCTCATTTTGAGCTAAGGATAGGCATGGACTCAGCAATCTCAACCCATTGCTCTAGTTGATCACATTCTCAATTGATCATAACTGTCCTCAAGATGCAACTTATTGCCATTCTTGTACTCATATGTAGGAACTGAATCACTGGAGAGGGGATCATGTAAACCAAGTTTGAGGAAAAGAGAACTTAACTACAGAAGCAAAGAATGAGACAAGGATTGGTAACTTCTTCCCATTTCCTTTCATTTGGCCTAATGCTTCTGACTTTAATGTCAACACTAACCTCTCTAATTGTGGCACATTCTTCCTCTTTTTATGTTGACTGACCCACTTGAGGTCTTTCCTGGATACTGTGTTATTAGGACCAGGCTGCAATCCTATACCACAATACAGGCAGTGGCTATGTTTATCACCCAAGCTTATCTGATACCTTGTTTTAACATACTATTTGTATAAACATACTTTTTCGCTTTGAAGTAGAGTATTTAGAGTCAGAATTTTGACACTGGCACACCATGTTGGGCCTGTTGCTTTGTCCTACAATAAAAGATTAGTCAAATAGTCAAAATTAGTCTAAGAATCTCTGAAAATAGCAAGTGTAAAAAATTTTAAATAATTTCACATTTAATCAGGTATCTGTAGTAGGCAGAATTCTAAGATAGTCCCCAAGATCACCACCTCCTGGTATTACTCCCCATGATTATGTTACATTATACATATATGTGTATGCAAAATAATAAATACATAGCGATACATTGCATGCTTACAATCTTACTATGTCCATGGGTTAATAGTGGCTCCTAAAATGATACGTTCATTTCCTAATCCCTGGATCCTATGATTATGACCTTATATGGAAAAAACACTTTTGCAGATAACATTAAATAAATGACCTTGAGGTGAGGTCATCCTGGACTTAGGGTAGGCCCTAAATCCAATGACTTACATCCTTGTAAGAGAAAGGAAAGGAAAATTTTAAACACAGAGAGACACAGCAAGGGGAAGGCCGTGTAGAAACAGACTTAGAGCTTGGAGTGATGCAGTCACAAGACAAGGAACACCTGGGGTCACCAAAAGATGGAAGAGGCAGAAAAGAATTCTCCCCTAGAGAACATGGCAGTGCTGACACATTGATTTTGGAATTCTGGCCTCCAAAACTGTGAGAGAATATATTTCTTTTGTGTTAAGCCACCAAGTTTGTGGTAATTTGTTGGGGCAGCCCTAGGAAACTAATACACTATGTGTGCAGAAATGGGTAGTAGAAAGATAAATAGGATGCAGATTCTACACTGCAGGAATTCACAATCTAGCACAAAATCTGTGATAGGCATTTAAGTAAAGTAGCATATAAAATGGCACATGCCGAAAGAGAGGTAGAGAAAAAAATGGTTTTGGCATGAAAAGAGAGATCTACTTCTGGCCTGGTCAATGGGGTCATATTTCCTAAATAAAAAAATATTTCAGTCAAATATCTGGACATGACACGATGTGAGAGGTACATTCCAGACAGAAGAGCAACAAGCAGATAGAAGAGCAACAAACTACTGTGAAATCCTGTCTTTATAGGTAGAGCAGCCTACCACCTGACATTCTGTCTAGCTTCTCTAGATTAAAGGTTTCAACAGTTAATATGCTGTCCTTTAAGGGTTTGAATATTTTATGTAAATTCAAAAGATTATATGAAGTTCTTTTTTTTTTTTTTTTTTTTTTGAGACAGAGTCTCGCTCTGTTGCCCAGACTAGAGTGCCGTGGTGTCAGCCTAGCTCACAGCAATCTCAAACTCCTGGGCTCAAGCAATCCTTCTGCCTCAGCCTCCTGGGTAGCTGGGACTACAGGCATGCACC